>PVIW01003431.1:67674-168342 GCA_004026585.1 Noctilio leporinus | reverse complement strand
GGGGTAGGGGGGAGGGAGAGGTAGAGGCAAAGATGGGGAGCAGCTTAGACAAGAACCTAGTATAAAGGAACCATGGACATGGACAACAGGTGGGATTGACTTTGGGGGGAATGGGTGGGTGGGTGGGGGGACAGAGGGGAGCAAAAAAGGGATGGATGTAACACAACAACAATAAAATTAAAAAAAAAAAAAAAGAATTGAACGGGTGACTTGGCAGGATGATGCCCAACCAACCAAGCCACACCAGTCAGAGCTATTTTCCACCCTCTTCATGTCTTGCTTGTAGGTCCGAGGTTCTGAGCTGGCCTCACTGTCTGTAAGCCAAGTCACCTTTAACCAAAGACAGAGGGGAAATGGCACATTAACAGAAGGAACCATATTAGTTCATTCAGGTGAGAGTTGTGAGTTGAAAAGGGAGGAGCAGGTGGGAATAATTGGCTATCACAGCAATAAAACCATGGCAACTGGGGCAGAGAAAGAGGCCGGAAAGATAAGGGGAGATAGCAGGTGGATTTGCCAGCAGTCCCCCGTGTCCCTTTACAGCCGTTCTCAGCAGCAGAGTTCTGTAGCTCAGGCGGCCCTGAGACCTCTGGAGACCCTCTTGCCACTGCCTTGGCAAAGCTGACTTCAACAAACTCTATCCTTGAGAGTAGGAGGAAAAGCATACAGTGGTTTTTGTGGCAGCCTTTTTCCCGAAGCTTCTTCCCTGAAATGAGCTGTGTCAACCCCCTCTAGTAACTATGGGGCAAGACTCAACTTAAGCTTACAGAAAACCAGGCTCTTAAAAAATAAACTCTACTCTATGAAGACAGCTGGGAGAAAGAATTAATAGAGAATATGTTCTAGTTTGGAACAAATGCATCAGCAATAATGTTACGGGGAGCTGTGCTGTTTAGGGCCGCTGGTGTGGACCTTGAAAAGGTTCACAGAGAAAACTTAGTTTACAGAGGAGTTGGGAGCAGACTTTTTGGGATAGGTTTAAGTAACTTACAGGCTCCGTCACTGTTATGCAAAAGTCTAAATGAACCCAATGCGGTTTTCAGTTTTGGCTGGCTGCTGGTGTATTACTTAACACTGTCCAAATCAGAATAAAGATGGAAAGAAACACGTAGAAAATAAATCATAAAAATTTGTATAGACAATGCAGTGGGTGCTATGTACCGTTCTATAGATGCTATCACAACCACCCCCTGAGGCAGGCACCGTTCCATTCCCCGTGGGAAACTGAGGCTGGAGAGGTTTGTGAATATGCCCACGGTCTGCAGCTTGTGAGAGGCAGGCAGGCCCAAGGCTTGAAGCCAGGCTCCCTGGCCTGCCTGTGCTCTGAGTTGTTTGTGAACGCACATCTTGTTTGGCACCTTACCCAGCCCTCCCTGTACTGTTTTCAGGCCCTCTCTTGGAAGCGTGCGTAAGCTCCTGGGCTCTCATCTAGCTCTGCTGTGGGCTGTCATTCAAACATCTTCATCTCCTTGTCTGTGAAATGAAGGTAGTTGTTCTGGATACTGTTCATGGGCTCTGTTAGCTCTATCGTTACCAGAATTTCAAAGTCCATCGATTATCCTCAGTATGTATACAGCTTGAGGGGTTAGAGAAGTACAAGGCATAAAATAAATGTCAGTAAAAGCACAAGTTGAATTTAAAGAAACACCAGGCGAGGGATGCTTTACTGAAGATGGGAAAAAGATATCCAACACTTTCTTTAGACTGCTGTTCTCTCTCACATCACTGAGAAGTGAGAGGAAAGCTATTGAAGAAAATAATTAGGAAATGAAATCAGAGCCTGTCAGTTTCCCTTTGAGGGTATCCAGTTAGTTCATTATGACAAAGGGATTCCCAAAGTCAGGTCAGTATGCCATTCTTCAATCATGACTTTGGGCAGAGAAAGTGGCAAGGCACAAATGAATGATACAGCACTCTTGCAGTAATCCAAATTCTCTGGCCACAAGAATTTTAAATATGACATTGAAAATGAAACTTCATTCATTCTTTCAGTATATTGTTATTGAATACCAGGCACTAAACCAGGAGCTGGGGAGACCTTAGTGACCAAAACAGTCTCTACTTATTTAATTAGTAATAATACAATTAGCACTTTGTTCCAATTATAATAAGTGCCATAAAGGAGAAGTAGAAGATGAAAGAAAGCATGTACCAGGCTGACCTGAGTTAGTCTGACGGGCCAGGGAAGGCTTCCTGGAAAGTGATATTCAAGCAGAGATCTCATGGGTAAAGAACCTAGCCAAGCGAGGAAGGGCAGGAGGGTGGAGCTGATGATGCCGAAGGGACAGGTGCTAACTGAGACCTTGGGATAGAAGAAGCAAGAGTTCCTGGAGAACCTGCAGTCAGGCCTGTGTGCTAGAGTGCGCAGAGAGGGAGTTTAGCAGATGGGCCTGGCAAGGCTGATCATGCTGCCTATCTAGAATTCTGCATGCCCGCAGAATCCATGAAGTTCAGTTCCCTGGAAGCCCAGCTTCAGAACTGAAACTTGGTGGCTAATTACGGGAGCTCATTTTTTAGGAAGCATTCTCCTGCATTTCATAGACCTGATACGGAATTTTTATTGTTCATTCACAAATGCCCACATTGTATCAAGCATCTGATGACAATAAGACAAACCAGCCTGGCTGGCCAGTTGGATTAAGCAGGCAGGAGTTGTAAGTGACACATCTCCACTGTCACACACAGCAGAATCATCTGCCCCCAACCTGAGAATTAAGCAATCATAAAATATCAGAGCCATCTACTGCCTCTGCTAGCCTCCTGTCCCATCGCAGAAAGGTAAAACCAGTGGAGCAGGTTTCAATAAACAAACCCCAAACACTCCGCCTGGAAACCTCAAGCCTCTCTCTCTGCCTTTGTCCCCTTGCAATCAGTCAAAATGGGTCCATTGTCACCTGGAAAATAATGTTCCAAACAAATTCTCCCAATTGCATTGAGAACATAATATATAATTTAGAGAGCTGTTTTTCATGGAACTCCCAAGTACTTTATAAACAATAATTAAGCTTCTTTCCTACCCAGTCAGAAGGCCTATTTTTGCTTTACAGCTGAGGAAAGGAGTGAAAAGACAAACACAGTGGTGGTGGTGGGGGCTGCTGCCCCAATGATCCCACTAGAAATAGCATTGATCCTTGAGGCTCCTGGTAACCTAAGTAGACTCACTGCTGACACTCAACATTCTAGGTTTTTAATGATAGTGCTTGAGGCTTTCTTCTTTTTCTCCTCCATTATTTCTTCAGAAAACTTAGACATGGGAGGCTAAGGATTCAACCAGGAGAATGTCCTTCTGCCATAATTCAGACAGGATATCCCTGAGAGCCAGTTTGTTGTTACAGAGACAACCTTTTATTATGAAAACAGTGTGGTTCTAAGGCTCCTGTCTCCTATCTCGACCTGCACTGCCCATGTCCTTCCAATAGCCCATTGGTAACACTGTTCCCATTCATAAGGAAAACCATACCTTTTCTCAAAAAATATTTTGACCTTCCCTCAAATGCGTCTATCAATTTTGAGAACATCAACTTGTTGAGAATAAGCCACTAGACATCACCCCCAAACTCCTCTTTCTAGTCTCCTTTGAATCAAAAGTTTGTCTAGCTTGATGTTATTAGAACTGTCACTTTGTGAAGGTTAGTCTCACCTTAAATAGGTACCGACATAAGGGGAGCAGTATGGAGAAGAGGATAAGAACACAGATGCAGGGACCAGTTTTCTCAGGCTCCACTGGTTACTAGCTGGGTGATGGGCACGTTTCTTAACTTCTCTAAGCTGTCCTATATTTGTCAAGAAAATGGGTTTAACAGAATTGTGGTGAGGAGAAATGGGACAACCATGCAAAGAGTTTGTAACCCCCTACAAGAAACCCTTAGTAAATGCTCTCATTACTGTTCCCTCGTTTATGCTGCTTGTGGAGGTGTGCCCTACACTTATGTGACAGGCCAGGTCTCCCCACTCCCACTTTCTAGAGTCACCAATAAATAATATCGGTCCCAGGAAGATCACTTACATGAGGGCCTTGAAAGTACTTTGTTGTGGGGTGGGCTTTTTTGGCTTTTAAGTCAAAGTTAAGGGCTTGAAATGAGACACAGGAAAAACAAGGACTAGAATTGCAACATTAACATGTTTATTGAACTGAAATTGGTGTAGAACAACAGGGACCACTGCAGCTGCTGCGCTCAGTCACAACTGAAAAGTCCCTGTGACATTTACCTTTAGGAATCCTAACATGGTTTGGTTGGAACAACTGAGAAACAGCATATATATATATATATATATATATATATATATATATATATATATGGTTTTTAACACTTCAAAATATTTTGAAATGAGCCTCACAGCCTTGCTCAGTTTTCAGGTTACAAAGAACATTGATAACATCTGTTGCTTTCCTTTAGTAGTGTCAGTTAAATATCCTTTCCCAAAATATTCCTCTCAAAGTGCTGGCTACAAAATTTCCCCCATTCGGTACATGTAAAAAGAGGATTTAGTAACACTTAGGCAAGTAATAGACTGTAAGAACTTCAAAAGTAGTAAAGGCAGATGCCAAGAATACAAGACTCAACAACACTCATACTTCCAGAAAGACAATGTGCTGGCTAACGAGTTTCAGGCAAGTTCCAGAAGCAAAGGTCCAAGTTATGCAAGGGGTAAGGCAACCAAGCAGTGCTGGAGCTAACGGGCCATCTGTGTGTCTAAACCTCATTTCTTCCAACATGCAAGTACGCATTTGTTTTATGTAAGGGGAATTACTTGAAGGGAAAAGAAAACTGCTCTAACAGTTAAAAGATCAATTACAGATGAAAGAGAATTAATACTGAATTTTTATAATCAACGCATGGAGCAATGATATAAGCTGACCACAACAATTACTTTTGAGAGTGCCAGTACTGAACATCCATCACTACTTAAGAGTTGAATGTTAATCCTTTAAATGATTCCAGGGGAAATAAGAACCAACAAGGTAGGAAATGAAATCCCCACATAAAAAACCAAAATCACACCTAGTTAATGTTCTTTTTGGTTTGTATTAAATCAGCTACTCATTCAATCTAGAATTCATGAATGTTGGTAAAAATCTTCAAGAATGCTTCAAATTACTTTACATGAAACATGATGAAAATAAAACAAAAAAACCTCATTCTCTCATCCTGACAATGCTGTTTTATACTTAATCTTTCTTTAAAAAACAACAACAACAAAAAAAAACCCTAAATAAATTCTTTGATGAGTCACTGATGCTAAGTGACCACCCATTCCTGCAGCAATTATTTGAGAGTATCTAAAAATGTAGCAGTAGGAGATGAATAATGATTATAAATATTTTAATGGACTTATGCCCATCTTCAAAAGAGATGCAGCCTCAGGTTACAGCAGATTTGGAGATTTACAACTCTCAGATTAACAACTGATAGACGGATACACATTTTGTAAGGATCTTCCCAAGGTGCACAACAGACATTAAAATTAAGGCTTTTATAGGTTGGTGGTCAAATCTGTGGGTGTGCAATGCTGGATTTTTGTAAAGCATCTCCAGCTTCTATTATTACCCTATTTATCAGAAGATGTGCTGATATAAGGTGGGTAGGAGCTCCAAGGGCTAACAACCAACTAGAAGACTTATCTGTAAACAAATTCCAAAAATACAAGTTGGCAGTGAAACAATTGAGAGGGTGCCTCAATCTGGTAGAGGCAAAAGTGATGTGTATTCGCTCATAGGGGTGGGCTTTAAAAAATGCCTGTAGTTGAGAACTCGAACATTCCAAACTTTGAGATTTAGAGACATAGTAGCACTACATCTGAGCCAATGAATGGTTCTCACACTTCAGATTGCAAAAGTCCCCAGGAGGATGCTTATGAAAATGTGGATGGACACCTGGGCCCTAGACCCAGAGATTCTAATACAGGTGATATAAGTGGTCCAAGCACCTAGTTTTTGAGAAACACCACTCATGGCAAATAGCAGCACACCATCTTTGATTAAAAGGTCAAGAGGCCCAAGAAATTGACACCAGTGATGTCATTACCTACAGACAAATTCCTCAGCAGACTCCACCTTAATAATATGAAGACCAAATTTACCCTCAATTAAGTTTCTTTTTCTATCTTTTTCTCAACTGAAAGTTTGAAATAATGATTGTATCAATTCTGAGGTATAAGGAAAAGCACCTGGGATCTCAATGCTAAAAGAAATCGAATTCCCTCGGAGGGCCATGCTACATAGAAATTAAGTTTCTGCAATAACGTTCTAAAGTTAGAGTGCACAGGGTCTTGTGTTAGTCTTTGTATAGTTCGTATGCTTTTGTATACTTTTACTATATTATCCACTCTTTCCAGTTAATGTTTTAGAAGAACTCCAAAGAGAAAAGATCATCTACTGCTCTCTCAGGTTTTCTAGATACTAACATTTTCTGGTTTACAGTCATACACAACAGAGTTATTTATTTGTTTTTTTGGATGCTGGAGACAAACATCTTTATTAAAGATACTACCAAAAAATTTTGGCAAACATTTCAAAACAGATTTGTAAACATAATGCTTCCCTTTTTAACTGGCAGCACTTTGAAAAGACAATACGTAACACAACACAACTTTAATTAACATTAGTTCAAAATCCATTTTTTGACATAACTTATGTTCCCACATGATAAAACAAGTGATAGTTTAAATCGACGTCAACAGATAAACTCCATGAAATGAAAGTTTGTGCTGTTTGATGAATCACAGTATGCTATGGTTAAATATATCCACTCTTTTTTTAATATTCCTGGTACCCAGGATGAAGGAAAAAAAATCTTTAAATATACATTTCATGTAGGTAATAATTTCTTTGCATATCTCTGTTCAAAAAATACTTTATAGCAGTATATAAATAGGTTACCTACATATTTAATTTTATAATTTTGCCCCAAAAACTATAGATTTGTTTCATTTTCATAATATATCAATTCTGCCCACAACAATGCTGACAAACTGTTGAAATGGAAATGCTTTTGTCTTCTACAATAGAAGTAGCAATTTGACAAAACAAAACAAAACAAAACAAAACAAACAAAATAAAACTACAGTAACACTCGTCAGTTGTTTAACCTGAGCGTTTGGCCTACTGAGGGTAGCAGCATTTTTTCCTTCATGCACGCTCACACCCATACCACCTTTGCACACATACGACAGGCTGCGCACACGCTTTCAGACGCTGGTAGGCCACAGTGTGCTTCCCATTGCTCCAATCAAGTGGGAAGCAGTGTAGCTAATGATTAACCACACTATGTACACAACTAGCAAACACCTTAAGGCAATCATTGCAATTGGGGGGGTTAACTTGCAGGGTGGGTTTACTGTTCTAGATCAAGTCAGCCGGTATATACATATGTGTATGTGTAGCTACATACATATACATACTCATGGACCTTTCTATTTCTTACCCCTCCAAAACAATGTTTTAATTTTTTTTTTTGTATTTTGTGCAAATTTCTAAATATCCTACCATTTAAGGCAAAGAGTTCTCATTTAAGAAAGGTCAGAAAATAGGCTTATGTTTATCCAAAAGCATTTCACCTTGCACATCACTGGTTTTTTTTTAAACACACATAACTTTGAAGTGAAGTATGGACACTGGATACCCAATACCTAAAAAAAAAAAAATCATTTCTAATTACAAATAAGTTTTTAAGAAAAAACTGATTTGAAGTATAGATACTGGATCCCCAATATCTAAAAAAAATTATTTCTATTGACAAACACAAGTCTTGAGGGGGGAAGAGAGACCAGAAAAAGCAGCTTCAAAAATGCAGGGAAGCAAAGAAAAGTGGGGGAAATAAGGTAACTCAAGTTTACAAATACTGAAACTTTCAACAGGCAAAGTTTCATTTTTTTTTAGAATCTTAGAGCAACTCATTTGGAATTATAAATAAATAAGCTTAAGTTCATTCACATCTTCCGGTCCAAGCAGAGCTCTAGTGCCAGGATTCTGCTTGCTGTTGGTCAAATTCACCTATTAGTCTTTTTATGTGAGCCAGCTTGTTATGAAGATACTCGCATCTGTATTTCTCTTCATGGTAATTGGGACTAGACTGTGGATTTAAAAAACAAAACAAAAATAGTGAGGAATCAGGTTGCAGAATTTATAATTGCTTCCCAACTTCATGTCAGAAAACCAACAGGCATGATACCTACCTGCTTGATCTTCTGATATTCTTGTAAGACTTCTTCATGAATATTCTACAAAATTAAACATTAGAAATCAGAAGAGATTTTCCCGTTTGCAGTGTAAAGTTAATATACCTTTGGCAAGGGTGTGGGAAATGCTGGTGATAGAAGTTAAATTGGTAAAACCTTTTTAAGGAGGGTAATTTGGCAACTGCTATCAATATAGCAAATGCAAAACTGACTTGGCACTTACACTTTTCTTTCAGATTTACTTGCGCCTGAGTAAAATGACATGCATAGGTTACTTGCTGCACTGTTCATAAAGCAAAAGACAGTAAACAAAATCTAAGTGCCCATTAATCCATGCAAAGGAATACTAAGAGACCATTTTTAAAAGGGGGGAGTGTTTATATGTACTTATATAAAAATTATCTAAGATTCATTATATTGTTCAGGGAAAGAAGCAAAGTGCAGAGCAATTTATATAGTTTGATATCATTTGTTTGAAAGGGGGAAATAACATATTCTAAGAACCTCATTATTTCTAAGATGCATATGTCTTCTCATTTTAGTGAAATCAGGTAAATATATCATACTTTAACTGACTGGAACATGAGACAATGGTGCAACTTACAACTGATGATATCTTAGATTTAATGGCATATGGTATATATGTGAACTTGCATGTGTATGGACACCTTACACACACACCTCTGAAAGAATACACTGGAAACTCTGTACCACTGATTGCCTCTAAGGAGGTAAATTGGGTGGCTGGGGAAAACAACTAATCCTTATGTCCTATATAACCTGATGAATGATAGCTCTAAGCAGTTTCCAAATACTTACATTTATTCTGCACAAGCTTATAATCACCTCCTTTTATGGACAAGTTAAATAACTTGGCCAGTGTCACACAAGTATTAAATGGTAGGAGCTGGAAATCAAACCCAGGTATCCTGGCTCTGGAGCCTGCTCCTAACCACTAAGCAATCCTTGGAATTACACTTTAAATATAATCATGGCACACCAGATAACCTGAAACCACCATATCACCAACCTTTTGCACCCTCAAACACTAAACTCCTCTGGCAAACTTTTCTATAATTCTAGGCAGCTTGTTGAAGAGAGTAAGGCCCACTAATAGAAGGCATAACACATCTCCAGAGCTCAGGCATGCTCAGGCTGATTTCCCTACCGCGGGAGAACCAGCCCATTCTCTCAGTCAGGTTCCTGTCAGACCAACACTAGTGGGCCAGGATGGGGGCACCAACAGCCTGCGAAGTGCGACTAAGTTATCTGGCCAACACACGGAAAGAAACATTCATTTATGTTAATCCTTTTGCTAAGAATTCTGAGAATAGTCAGGCCAGGCCTCTACTGCTCTTTGTTAGTTATAGTAATATTACCACCTACAGCAGGGAAGTGAAAACTGTTAACACCTGTTAGCAAAGGTCTGCCTCTGGGATATCCCTTCTTCACGTAAACCCCAAACCTCTGTGATAGCAAGCCCCTGTTACATTCTATGTCTGTATCTTCCCTATTCTATGCCAGACTGAGCTTATTTTTAAAAATTAATTAAAATATCAAGGGGACCCCAATCCAATACTTAAGGACCCTGATGAAGGTATGGATATTTTCTCTTTATTTATGAAAAAGACTCCTACTGATGCAGAAATGAGCTTTAAAATGACATTCTGCTTACTTATAACACTTCTGTTATTTAAAAATTACTTTTCATTAAAAAGGCTGTAAATCAAGGGCCAAATTTTAAATGACATGACTCTTATTTACTTTTTAGCATATTGAATAAATAATGATTATTTTCTCAGAAAAAAAAATAATTAAAATATTTACTTGAAATAGCACCAGATCTAGGAACTAAAGTCTGACTTTGTTGGCCATGCAACAAAATATTTTGATGAATCTGGAGTCCAACTTTCCCCCCTATTTAGTTGTGTTTGGTATTTTCCTCAATATACTATACATTATATTACAGTAACTGTATAAGCGTATATTACATATTTTACACATATTATGTTAAATAGAAAGCTTATTTTTTCCGACTGAGGGAAACACAGTATACTGTGTTTACTTATTTTCAAGAACTATTCAAATATTTAGCTTCCTAGTTTATTTTACATGAAAGCCAAAAGCTGCAGAGAAGCTGGTCAGGGAGAAGAAGTGCCCTGAAGGCAAATCAGATGCCTGGGGGTTGGGCTGGGCAGAGAAAGTAAAAATCCCAAAGTCAGTCCATCTAGGAGCAAAGGCATTTATTTACCTGATACTCTTTAGAGCCTGGAGAAAGGCGCTTTCGTTGCGCATCCAGTTTGATAAACTTTCTGGCCACAGTCTCCATTCTGGCATGCAAGGCCCTGTACTCATCATACTCAGCGTTGAAGTCGTCCTTGTAATTCTGGCGTTGCTCATAGGAGACGATAGCAATATACTTTCTAATAAGAAAAATAGGAGAAAAGGTAACCGTGTCATTCCTTTAAACACCTTTGAGGTGAAATTATCCCACAGGAGAGCTCAAGAGCTTCAAGGAAGGAGAGTAGATATAAAAAAGACATGGTGACAATAGAATCAAAGTGCAACCGTGTAAAAAGAAAAAAACACTCATGTAGATGTAGCTTCTGAAACGTTTTCTATAGAAAATAATTCTCTATATCCTGGTGGGCAGATGCCAGCACCTACTATGAGTCTCATGGAGATAGAAGGACTAGATGCGTAATGAAACCAGTAAAATGTCCTGCAGTCACTGAATGTTGAAGTTCAAGCTCTCTCTAGACCTGCCGTTTCATGAGATACTCTGTCTTCAGGCCTTTCCCACCTGCTGCCATCAAGGTGCTGCGAGGCTTATTTCTTCTATCCCTTTCCTCCTATTCCTGATTAGGCAAGTAGGTAAAATACAAAAGGGAAATTGTTTTTCACTTTTAAAAATGGCATAATATAATGTGGCATGCTATCTGTAACAGAAAGGCCATATTGTGCGATTAGTCAGGTTTACTTCCCTTTTTATGTTTTTTAAAGATTTTATTTATTTATTTTTAGAGAGAGGGGTAGGGAGGGAGAGAGAGAGAAAGTCACATTAATGTGTGAGAGACTTCAACCAATGGAGAAACTGGCCTGTAATCCAGGCATGTTCTCCAACGGGGTATCAAACTGGCAACCTGTAGGTTTATGCGACAAGGCTCAACCCGCTGAGCCACACCAGTCAGGACTAATTTACTTTCTTAATAAAAAGGTCATAAACCTGTTTCACTTTAGGCTATGAATATGTCTAGGGACCTGGTGGATGAAGGCCATTTTCCCAGAGTGCAGTTTATGCAGTGGTAAGTAAATTAAACCAGAGTTAATGTTATTTGTTCGTGGATCTCAGGAATGGGCCACATCAGGCTCTGCACTGGGTCTCTGTACTCTGTGCTTCTATCACGGAGTACAAGATCCCTTGACTTTGTTGAGATGAAAACTGGGACTTCAAAGCAATTTCAAGCAGGTGCCTGGAGATTCAGAATGGCCTCACGGAGCACATAATATTCTTCACTGTGGGAAAACCTTGGGGTTCAGCCTTCTTCAAAATGGTTTTAGATAGTCTTCCCATTTTTTAAAATGTGATGATAGCACAGATACCTAGTTGGAAACGTGAGAAAAGTGATGTGGTGAGCAACCTTAACGCACTCATTAATATTTTTATTCATGCTGAGTTAGTGTGGAGGTTTCATTTTGTAGATGTAACCAAGACAGTGGTAGGATGCTGACTCAAGGCTGCCCTGCTGGTGTCTTTGCTGTGCAGGAACACTGCCAGCCGGGGAGGGAGCAGAGTCCTCAGCAGACACGACTGTCCTCATCGCGCAGCTGAGGGGACCCACTGGGAGCAGCTGGGGAGGTGTCCATGTAAAGAAAACGGCTAAATGGACTGTGAAAGTTAGGTTCACTTTGTTATACAAAATATTTATCCTGCTTTCTCCAAACCACACCCTCAATATTTCATTTAATAAATTCCTTAGGAAAAATAAACCGACCAGCAGTTGTGTTGCTATTATAGAAGACTATTTGATTATATTGGCATTTTAACAAAATTTTTTTTTACCAAAAATTATGAGTGCTACAGTTGGCTCTTAATGCAGTAATGGAATAAAATTTTAAACAGTTTGGATAATTCACAACCAGAAGTAGCAGAAGTATTCTTATTAAATAAAAATTAGGAATATTGTAAGTATGAGTTATTCAGAAGCTGATCATTAAGGTTTCACACTTTTGGTTTCTTATGAAGCAATTTTAATTTACATTTTATATTTTTGGTGGTATGTCTGAAAATTCATGCTTTCTCACATTTTTAGAAATTTTCTGGCTGACATAAATTGCTTTTACTTAAATAAAGGCAGCAAACGATCACACAGGTTATGTACTTTTGTAACCTTTAAAGAGCTAGAAACATAAATGTACAGAAATGCACCAAGGCAAATAAAACAACCATCCTTAAGCCAGTGAGTTAATATTTTTTAAAAATATAAATTAACTGATTAAATTGACAAAACACAGCCTGAACCCATGGGGAAAAGGTCAAAAGTATTTTTCAGTTTCCCTACGTGACCTATCATATATACAAGTAGATAGCACTATGACAAAAAAAGAAAAATTCAAAATCAATTGCAAGAGAATGAGAACACGGCACTGCAGCTGTGGTTTGCGGGCGGGGGCAACTTTCACAGCACTTTTAAGGAGAAGTGAGTTTGCAGCTGGAGAGACGAACCCCATCATCAGTTGAGACAGGTGCTGTCCCCCAACCGGCCCTTCCGGGCCCAGCTCAGTGGTGGCTGCTTTTCAAAGCTGCCCGCAGAACTCTAAAACCATACACCACCTCAGATGAAAGAGCACTCAGCATGGCTTCTTAAGTTCCTTTTAGTTAAGAGATGATAACCAACATTATATTTTCCTGCTGCATCATTCCCCAATAAGTATAGCTTTCATGCTACTGTTAAGCAAAAGTAACACATTTTAAGTATAAAATGTTCTCTACTCTGAGGATGAGCATTCCATTGGCCATGGAGGACTAAACAGCATAGCTGAACTTTGTCCACCATGAGATGGTACTTCACAGAGAAATCTGTTCATATAGCTTAGATTTCGTTTTTCCATTATACTGTCAGGCTATTTTGCATATCTGTTCATTTTTTAAGCTATTGACAATCAGACCTGTTTGTTCTTTCATTCTCCATTTTTCCAGGCTCTTGCAACTTAATTATTTACCTCTTATAGAAGCCTTTGAGTCTGTTAAAAAGCTAGAATTATGTGTCTAAGTTATAATTTCTGTGATAGCCAGTTGCAAAAATGTCCCCAGCTCAGCATTTAGCAACTTGTCATAACACGAAAAAACATTATCACCTGTACGAAAGGGAGCTGATCAAACCTTAGGATTCTCTCCTCTTAAAATTAATTGGATGGCAGAGCATTACTTAAATAAAAAACAAATGTATCTCTACTCTGGATGAACTGCAGAGGTTTAAGCGCCTTATCAGGAGCATGTGTGGGGATGACTTGTGCAGTAATAGACCGTCAGCTTTAAAAAGCCCAGTCCCTGAAACCTTCCACAGTCACACGCCAGGCCTGGCCGGGAACAAAGGACAGGCTTTTCTATACTTACCGCCCGGGGCAGGGCTCCGAGCTGGGGGAGGCGCAACCTGCTCAGGCCGCCGAGGGTGGATTTGGGACAAGCAGGCTTAATGGCAGCTTTTCAATTGCAGGGGTGGCTTCAGGACACTATTTTTGGAACTTCTTACTTTTCTGATTTGCAAATTATGGGAAGAGAACTTGCAAACTTTCTAAAATTAAACAGTTTTCTCCCAATGGCAGACATCTGAACTTACATCAAGTAATCCGGGAGTTCAATCGTTGACGACGGCTCCGTGGAGGCAGTGCAGCCCTCTTTAACTCCTGCGAAGAAAAAAAAATTCAAGCGTTCACCGAAGGGCATGGCTATAAAATGCCTATAATTCTCAAAGAGATCAGAAACATCTGGAACACTCTTCCTCAAATTCTATTCTTCTATCTCGATGAGCTACAGTGAGCAAGGAATACAATCCAGACCCCATGACGGCGCCAGCAGCCCCAGGCCAGGTGTTGCCCCCAGCGGCTACCCAGAGTCTGCGCCAGGACGGAATTCCATCTTACCCAGAGATCAGCCTTCCATTCTCCCAAAACAGTTGCGGCATCTGCCCAGCAGTTCAAAGACTGTGGTGGCAGATGTAGCCAGACAATGGGAGATACAAATTTTACATTAACATCCACTCTTCGTAAGATTTAAACTAGGCAGGTGAGGCAATGCATTCAGGTAGCAGACTCTCGGTCACTATTTTTACGTTGCCCCTTTTGTGGGTAGACAGTGGAAATAGGTAGGAAGTTTCCCCATTGGTTTAAAGCAACTTAAAATTATTACTAAACACTGATTGATACTCCTCTAACTTTCATTACGCAGACCTGCTTTTAAAAGGACAAATAAAGTGCTAGCATTCAGGATTAGACTATGAAAGAATCTAAACTCCCTCAGCATTTCATGTGTTTGAATGTGCCATTTCCAGAGGGTATATTCTGACTTTTTACTTGGGTAACTTTTTATCATTCAAAGTGGAATTAAAATAATAACTCAAATCCTAACCCTGCAGGCTGGCAAAACATACATGTTCAATATAAAACAAAAGGGAATATTTGAGAATATCTTGGTTTAATATTTTAAAGGACAAAGCATATTAAACAAAATATGCAAACTCTGTGGACTTAATGTTTATGTACATATACAGATATATACAGTTGTTTCCATTATCCATAGGTGATATGTTCTGAGACCCCAGTGAATGCCTGAAACTGCTGATAACACCAGGTCCTGTGTATACTATGTTTTCCCCTGTACATATGTACACTTCATGGCTTCACTTTGGCTTATCTGAATCATCAGCATCACTATGTGCTATGGGGCCATTAAGTAAAATAAGGGTTACTTGAGCATAATCCCTGCTATACGGAGACAGCCCATCTGATAACCCAGCCAGCTGCTAAGAGACTGTCAGGCAGGTAGTGTATACAGGGTGGAGACATTGGACAAAGGGGTGATTCACATCCTGGGCAGTACAGAGTGAAACAGTGTTAGATTTTATCATGCTACTCAGAAGGGCACACAATTGACAGTTGATGAATTGTTTATTTCTATAATTTTACGTTTAATATTTTGGACCACAGTTGACTGTGGGTAACTGAAACCACGGAAAGCAAAACTAGATTAGGGGGCACTACTGTATATTTGATTCAGGCATGGGTAAAAGAACTTGTTTCTACAACAGTCTAAGTCTTAAAGGAAAAGGCATCAAGTGCATGTCACCCGGCTTCTCTTTACCACAGACACCAGGTAAGTTCCAACAGATGCAGGGGACGGACCTGGGTCTGGATCTGCCCTCAGTCTGTGATAACCTCCATTGTCTTTGAAAGACACCACATCCTCAGTGAAGGAGTCAAGGAGACTAGGTCTATTTCTCCCGGTCTCCAACTTTAAGAAGGTCTCATCACACTGGGATAGTCTTCCTAGCACTAGCCTGACTCACAATCACTATCTGAGGGTGGGAAGTACCCAGGAACCTGGTTTACTAATTCTGAACATGAATTTGCCTTTTTCTGACTTGGCAAATTCAAGTATAACAGTCTCTTGGTCCACCATAAATCAATAGCACATACTGATCCCAGATTTCAACAGAATATTTTGACATGCAATATACTCAACCCAAGTCAATAAACTTTTCTACAATCAAAGCTTCTCTGATAATGGTAAAAATAGTTAAATCTAAAGACTACAGATTTTCAGTGTTGTGGGCAAATTACAGAAAGATAATTTCTGTATTAAGGTAAATTTTCTAGAGTTGTGTTTTCCTGGAGAATTTTGCCTGAATTATGTGGAATTTAAAATGGGCAGTAATGCTAAATGGCAGGCTTGGATCTTCTATGTGCTAGCATGTAGAACATTACGTTTTAGAGGACAACTCTTTTTTAAAAAATAAGAAAAATCTAATTGTCATTAGGTTTTAAAAATCACTATGCCCCCAGGCAAACAGTCCTACTAGTTGGCTTTCCTTTTGAGGTAAAGCATTATTGTAAGCGGCTTTGGGTCTCTAGATATTTGGCTTTTAAAGTTTCAAAAAGCTTGGAATGATTACTTTTACTAATAACTGGTGTTAGTTTACTAAAACAGTTCTCAAAATTGAAAAAAAAAAATCCTAAAATCTATGAAGCTAATTGGCAATAGCCATGCATAAGACACACTGCTTTCACTCTCAATGAAGATGATGTAACAGGATCTGTAAATGTAATTGTACATTGTCTGTTTTATAGAGAAGTTGACATTTCCCTTGTGCTAATATTAATTAAAGTGAGAGTGATCCTGTTTCTTTGGCAAAGAAGGAAATGAGTATTTTTATTGCTAATTGTGTGCCTGGTTAAAAATGGCATAAAATAGGTCATGGGGAGGTTGCACAATACCATCACAGTTATGGAAAAGAGCAAAGCTCACCTTCACTAAAAGGGGTCTCTGGAGGATCACAGGGTCATTTTTAAATGTTACTTACTTTCTTATTAATAAATATAAAAGACAAATTTAATTATTGACTAAAAAGAGACCAAAAACGACTGCAGTAAAATGCAAGCAAAAACCTGCTCAAAAACACAATACTAAAATCAAGAACTACGTGGAAGCTCATTTGATGAAAAAGCATTACCAACTATGAACAGCATCCTCTCACCCTCAAACCCATGCCAGGCCCCTCTCCCACCCATTTACACGCGTAGTCAGTTTGTACAAATATGGAATACCTCCATTAGCATCTGGGCTGGAGTTATTCAGTGTAGCAATGTCCTCATCTCTTTTAAGGTCCTCTTCATTTTCCTCAATTGTCTCAATGTCGTGTTTCTTTATTTGGTCCTTTTCCTTGTGTTTTTTAGATTTCTTTTTGGACTTTTTGTGAGACATTGAATGGTTTTCTTCTACAGGGTTTGGACACTTGAGTATAACTGAATCAGAGGGTAAGGTTTCCAGAGAAGTCCTAGAGGTATATTTGTCTTGCTGGTCCTCACAGATACCACTGTTCTGACTGAAACTGTCAACAGGTAGGTCTTGTGTCCCCCGGCCTTCTGGAGTGCTAGGGGAGTTGGAGTTAGAATGTACAGTCTGAGGAGGATTGGAGCTGGGCAGGTGGGTTGAAGGCAGTGGTGGAGCGGTGGGCGTGGCAGCAGCTGCAGGGGGCGGCGGGAGGCCTGCAGCACACTTTTCACTGGTGGGACTGAGTTGACCATTTAACGTTGGTGGAACTCTATTTGTCAGGTGAGATATTCGAGCTTTTTTATTCATTAAAGGATCAATGAAATCTGAATCTAAAAGCCGTTTCTGGGGTTGGGAGACAGAAAAAATATGAGCCAGATTATACTAAAATTCAATATATACATCATTGGTTACCGTAAGACCAACTGTGGCACAATGGATAAGGCGTCGGCCTGCGAACCCGAAGGTTGCTGGTTCGATTCCCAGCCAGGGCTCAAAACCAGGTTGCAAGCCGGGTCTCCAGCCAGGTCTATAGCTGGAGGCAGGTGAAAGGCAACCATACATTGATGTCTCTGTCCCTCTCTGACTCTCTCCTTTCCCCTCTCTCTAAAAATAATAAATAAAATCTTAAAAACAAAAAGAACAACTGAATAATTTTATTCATACTTAAGTTTATCACTGGTGTTGTGTTAAACCTTTCTCCAAGCTTAAGTAAAAAGAAGTCACAAAAACAAAAGTGAAATAAATCCTCATGTCTAATGTAAAAAGCAGAATCTGGCAAATAAAAGAGTGGGCAAAAGTAGGCTTACTGTACCACTGTGTCATCCTTCTGAGTTAATAAAGGTATGTGATCATCTTAAGTGGCATACCTTTTTCCATTCAAACAACTGTTACCCTACTTTTGCCCACCCCTGTGCAAGGGCAGAACCCTACCCCCAATGAACTTATCTTCTGGAGGGCAGGTCCCTTGTAGTCACAGGCTTCCCCTGCTAGGTGAGTACCAGCCAGTGCTGTTGTGAGAGGCTGTGAGAGGCTTCAGTGAATTTTTTTTTGAAGATCCTCAACACATCTGCCCATTTCATGATGGTGATTTACGAGTGCACCTGGCCACACTGCACTGAGTGTTCAGTAGGTTTTGAGTTTTTGACCAAAATCCACATGACTCCTATACCCCACCCTCCTCTTATTCACCTGATCTCAACCCCAGCGACATTTTCTTTCCCCGGATGAAAAAAATCCTCAAAGGGAATGGTTTTGCCAATGTGGAAGAGGTGAAACAAACAAACAAACAAACAAACAAAAAAAAGGCAGAAACACTAAAAGGCATCAAAATCAAGAAGTTCAAAAATGATTTTTGAGCACTGGAAAAATGTCTCAATAGGTGTATTGCATCAAATGGAGAGTAGTTTGAAGGTGACTAAAATTTAAACATGTAAGAATACACACTTTTTAAAGAAATAAATAGAATTTTTTAATAAATAAATTCCATTTTGGGGGTCCCCCTCATTTCTTGGACTACTTCTCCTTCATTTATACAGTCCCACCCTAAGTTTCCTGAGAGACTGCCAGTCAGGCGAATACTGAAGAGAGGTGGCCTGCAGTTTGCAACCATTTGACTCTGTCAGAACTAATAAAGGTGGGAAAAAGGCACTACACCTGAATGATTTAATTTCTTCTAATGTGTTAAGGTGCTTCAGTTATAAACATTTTGGCTGTAATTTATTATTTCACCTGTCTGAACTTGGAAACAGCCAGTACCTTCATAGTAATTTCTCTAAGTATCTCTATCATTGTTGAAATACTATGTATTTCCCTCCCCTTCACTGGATTAGAAAATAAATCTTAATAATTGGTCCATAAAAATGATACAGAGCCCTGGCCGGGTGGGTCAATTGGTTGGATCATTGTCCTGTGCATCAAAAGGCTGCAGGTGTGATCCCTGGTCAAGACACACACATGGGTTATGGGCTCAATCCCTGGTCAGGGCATGTACGGGAGGCAACTGATTGATGTTTCTCTCTCACATCTTTCTTTTTCTCTCTCCCTCCTTCTCTCTCTAAAATCAATAAATGTATCATTGGGCGAAGATAAAACAAATGATATAGAAATACTGTTTCAAAAAAAAAATTTAAATCATGCTAATATTAGCCAATCCAGCAACAATAATATTTAAATTAAAAAGAAAATTTAGACAATTGAAAAGCACAAAGCATACATCCAATGAAATAGTGTGGTTTAAACATCAGCTGAACAGAAAGTAAGTTAACATCCCATTAATTTAATGTTTTCAATTTAGAACCATTGATATGGCACCTGGTATATAATTAGATCAGAACTAGAAGCAACTTCATGCTAAGTGGCAGTAACACTGAGGCTTCTGTAGATAGTGTATATGCAAGGACAGGATTGCTTTTATTGGTTCCACCCCTCTGCCTCACAATAGGCTAACATCTTCTGACATATGAGTAAGCTTTGCCCGGGGCATGCTTATTGTTCACAGCATTAATCCTTGGGAGGAGGGCCAGACAGAGAGCACTCTGTCAGCAGTACTGGGTAAAGAGATCTGTCTCACTGCCTGTCCCAAAGACCCGGCAAACTGGGATGTCAAGGCTGGCTGGGTCTTCTGAGAACCAAGTAGGTCTGAACTCTAATTCTATCCACTGTTTCCCTACCTTTTTCCAAGATAAAATGAATCACTGGGGAAATTAAACTGGATTAAAGTCTAATTGCAGTATTCTGATTGGGATCTAATTGGAAAATGCGTTAAGAAAATATGTATGAAAATGGCAGACCTTTTCGTTTGTTTCTTTTAAAAACATTTTTTCTCCCAAGAATATTTTTCTGGAACATGTTTCAGATAAAATTAAATATCTTCAATTTTCTATATAATCTGAGACTGCATACAGGATTGGATAGGTTTTCTAGTTAGTGACCAAATGGGCAAGTGATCATCTTACAACAAACCGTAACTAACCTTTAAAAAAGGAAAAGCAAGGTAGACACGAAGTACTTTGACAAGCAATGCAGTACAGCAGAGACAAATTCTGGGCTGAGAGCTGGTCCGTGAATTCTAGACCAATTGGTCTAGACGTAGCTGGTCCAGCGACGTGACTTTGGGTAGGCAAGCTGTGCCTCTTCTGTGGGCCTAACTTTTTTCACATACAAATCAGGGGAACTGAACGAGATGGCCCCTAGATTCATTTAGGACTATGATTATATAATTTTATAAAATACCTGAGGAGAAGATGCAGCATCTCTACTAGAACATACAGGAGATTCTGAACGGCTGGTGCTGGCAGCATTCTGAGATGGATTTAGTTTTCTGTAAAGGACACATATATTCCAGTTATGGAGAAAATTTAAAAATTTTCAGGACAGAAAGCCTACCCTTGCTTCTTTTTTCTCAGCTCAACACTAAATTAATAATGACTAAGATAATTCTATTTACATCCTTTGTAAAAAAATTTTTTTTAAATAACTTACCTTGATAGCACTGACTCTAATGACCGTCGATCAATTTCACTATATCCAGGCCAATCTCTTTGAAGCTCTTTAAAAACATAATCCTTTAAGGTATAGGAAAGGTCCTTAGGATTCAGATTGGCTACCTGGTACATGGTGTGAAAACAGAGCATTAGATCTTTTTGCTATTCCAAGTAGGCAACCTTTTGGATTTACAATGAAAATAAATATGTCAACTGGTCACAAAGGGACTGCAAGTTCTGCATATACCAGATCTCAATAAATGTTATTCTACTTTATTTGGGGAATAAAAACTTTATATATATAGCTAAGTATTTTGCCCCCCTGAATAGCCACTGCATTTGTCATATTTCTTATCAAATAGTAAGCCCACATTAGGCAAAAAGTAGAGGAAGACTTTTTTTAAAATAAATTTTATTCTACTTGGAGGAATCCAAAAAACAGATATGTTATCAACCTCATTGTTATCATTATTATCTATTTTTGATTCACAGTAAAAATCCTTGGTCACTTGTATTAAGTAGGCTACGAACTTTCCCTTCAGTAACCAACAAAAATTGTCTCCATAAATAGTATCAATTCTGATAACTTTGTTTGTCATTTTCTTGGATAGCTAGGCTTACCCCTGATGCTCCTGAAGAACCTTATTCAAAGTTCTTGAAATTTTGAAAACCAGAAAATAAAAACAAACTAAAATAACTTTCAAATTACTGTTATTAGTCAGCCAGTTTATTCCCAAGTGTAATCTTTTCCTATCTCCCAACTACAATTACTGGAATATCCAGGCCTAAATTCTATTAACAACACAGATGTATAGATTGGGGAGCCAAACCAAGACTCATTGCTGAGGCTGGCAGGACAGTAAGTCTCCTGTTGGTTCCTACTGGCAGGTCTTTTTCACAACTTGACCTCTTTCTGTGTAAGTACTGTCAAATATATTTCACGGTTTAGCTGAACACTAATATGTTAATGTTGTTATAAAGTAGAAAATAATAAGCTTATCTTAAAATTCAAACTTGCAAATTAATATGACATACAATCAGCTGTCTCAAAGTGAAATAAATATAACATTCCTTAGATTTCCTATTATCTGGGGCACTACACATACTAACAATACCCCAGAACTAGCGATTATGACTTTACTATTTCATAACACTTAGTAAAAACAGACTTAAAAGAGTTATTCTTTGAATAATAGATGAAAACCAGCAGGTTTTTTTTGTTTTTTAAATGATGAAATTTAAGAACTTTGGAAATGTTACTGCTCTAGAAAAAAAACAAAAGAGATGGACTGCCATTTATGGTGGATTTGAATGCTAATCAACATTTTCAAAGTCAGTATGAAAAATATAAGAAGTGACAAACCACTGACTTAAACAAAATTAATGACCTACTTTTATACTTGTGCTTGTGATGATAAGGTAACTGATCAGCGCTAATAAGGTAACTGATCAGAGCTAATTACTTTATACATTCATTTCCTTTAATGACAACAAGTGACTGATGTCAACGTACTCAAGAGTAGAAATAGCAGCAAACAGCATGAAGAGCAATACGCGTTCTAAACTATGGAGTAGGTAAAAATATTCTAGCTTATACCAACTGAAGAGTGATTCTATATTGCACAACTTCACCTATATAAACCAATAAAAATATGACAAAAAGTTTAGGTGATTCAAAACTAAAAACAGACAATGAAAACTTCTTGCTTACATTTTTTTTAAGTTAAATTTCAGGACCAAATTTATTTAACCCAAACGACAATAATGATTCAAAGCTTTAATTTCTTAATGAGCAATTCAGAAGCCTCTAACTTAGAAAACCTAGTATAAATGCCCACATTTCAATTAGTTTTTTAATTATTTAAACGAAGATGCTTTAACTTAATATTCAGGAGTTATATTTCCCATATAACTGGTCAAAAGTGATTCTGAAATTTCTGCACCACAGTAATAATGGTTACAAGAAGAACAAGCCTTCTTAAATGAACTTCTAAACAAGAAGGTAGAGGGGCAACAAATCTCTCCTGCAGTTCTTACCTGATGCAGAATTGCTCCCAGGGAGTTCTTGTCTTTTTGATTGACACCATCTTTCTGCAGTCGAGCCAGCAGCTCAGGTTTCTTGTAGGCTTTCAGGGCCAGTAAATGAATCACCCTGTCCCTATATGGCCGCTGAGAAACACTGCTGCTGCTGTGGGTCTTTCTAATCGTGTTTGCAGGGTTCATGGGGGTTGACCTTTTCCTCTCAGGCACTGCATCTGAAGCAGCTTGAGGTGCTTTCCGAATTTGCACTCTTTTCCCTGAAGTCCAGTGGAAATGACATTTGTTACACATTTGTGGGTAATAATATAACGAGCACCTCAGTTTCCACAACTCTGAATTAGGTACCTGTTCATTTCTGGAGGGAATAAAGACCACTACTTTACTTCACACTTTACTTTAAAGAGACATGCAAACAGAAAGCATTTTGAATAAATGGCCTAAAATATGCACTAGGAACTTTTTGATAGAATCATTTTTGAAATAAATATGTATTTTAGAAGTATTTTGGCCACTTAGCTATACATAGATAATAATTAGTGATACATCATAGCAACAAACTAGAAATTTTAAGGATGCAGATATGTGATTTTAAGTGGAAATTTACAGAACTTAAATAAACATTTTACATATTATTTCTCTGGCAGACACAAATGTGGAATGTGAGATGTACCTTTTGTATCTCACTAAGAACAGACTCTTGGTGGAGCTGGAGCATTACCTAAATAAGCTCACAGATTAAGAGCTACAAAGAAGGGAATCAAGCATAACATGGTGGCAACGTCCTCCAGGGCATGACAAGGGATATTCCTTTTCAACAGGCTGGAACAAATTTTAGGAGTCAAAAGGTAAAAGCAAACAAAACCAACCTACCAACCAATCAGTTTCTGAGAGCCAAGCAAGTAGGATCTCTCCTCTGTGATTCTGAGGCTACACAGGTTAGTTAGAGGAATGGAAAATGGCAAGAAGGCAGACTTCGCATCATTCCTGCACAGGCCAATGCCACTCATGTCATTAATTCACTTTCTGCTTAGACTTAACATCACAAGTGTTTGGCAAGTGGCTACTTCCAGAAAATATTCTGGACTGAAGTGACCTGCTGTGTGGGTATGTCAAGCCATCAGGCAGGTCACTGACAGCACCTAGTCACCATTCCATGTTGAAGAAACAGAAATTAGCACGAAATTGCACAAAACCTCATTTTATTATTTCTGAGGTGTAATCTTATAACTCATTTACTATATTCTAAACCCCTAATTCTATGCACTCTGGTTAAAGAGAGGAAAAATTGGTAATGATATACCAATGTGGAGCAACTGCATTAGGTACAAAGTGTAGCAAATAGGAAAAATGATAAGCAAAGGCTGTAGTCTAGGATGAAAATGGTTGGCTTAATGGGGAGGAGATTTACTGAATGATAGGAATTCTGCTCCTGCAAGGCTCCCAGGGCCTGGTCAGAGGGGCTGTTTGGCACCATCTACCTAAGGTAATGTGGAAGGGATGAGTGACCTCACCAGCTCTTAGAGTTGGTTCTTCACTGTCTGGACATAACTAATTACAAATATCAGAACAAAATACTGCGCAACAAAGGAACTCAATATTAAAGGGACATTGTGCAACGATGAGAAAAGCTATTAAATTGAGGCACAATTAGAGTTTTGGAGATTTAGATCTTGTTTGTGAATTTTTCTTAACTTAGAGACAGCTAGATCAATGCCAGGTGGGCAGGGAATCTATTATCATGCCCCAATTCTATGCTGGGGAGGGCACTGAGCTAACAGCTTTACACACATTGCCTTACCTTACCCAGATAAGGTAGGTGTTGGTCCCATTTCACAGACAGAAAAACCAAGAATGCTTTCAATGGGATAAAATCAAATGGTAAAGTGCTCTCTTGGCATTTGGCCATTCTGTGATTGATACCCACATTTTCCTCCTTGTACTTCTTTGTGGAAAAGGCTTTATGAACAAATGCCTAATGTCTACTGTTGCTTCACATTAGGCTGCAAGCTCCATGTAGGCATGGCTGTGGCACTTTGTCCCCCAGCAGACACTGACTCAGAATCTGATGACTAGCAAAGTGAAACAACCAGCAAAGTGTCAAAGTGAGTGACAGCAGTTAGAGAGCAGAGGTGCCAGAATCAAAACAGTGTGTGTTCCTACATCACCAAACTGCCAGAATCAAGAGACACTGAAGTTTCTAAAATGGCTATTTCAAGCTTTCCAATTCACCATTTCTCAGCTGCAATAGTGTTAACAAAGAGTACTACTTTTGGAATTTTTAATAAGGATTTGGGAAAAAAATAAAAAGGATCAGGATCACAAAAATTTAGGAAATGCTATAAATTCCACACTCCCTTCCCCTTGAAACCTGTTTAACTTACTCTTAACCTATTCTCCAAGCAAGGTTACTGTGGGGCACCTCCACTCTAGCTCTCTAGGGAGGGAGATGGCAGAGAATGTTTAGCTAAGCTCAACACACCATGACTGGTCATTTAGAAAGAATTCAAGCCAGCACATAAAGCAAATAAAAACACAAGTGACAGTACTACCATTATGCTCTGGGCTGCCCAATCCCTTGTGTTAAGTCTGACCCACCTCTGATCCTGTCTCAAGAGAGCCCTCCCCTCCCTCCCTGAAGTAGACACAGGGCAGACAAATGAGGCTCACTTGCTCTTAAGAGGGGTGCTAAGTACAACATTTGACAAGAAATGAGGATCTGGCCAGCGATATCACAGTTTAGAGTCATGTAGGACCTAATCCTGGACTGTCATCTTCAGTCCATTAATCTCCTATCCTCAGTATACTCACTTTACCTTCACCTCATTTTTCTTTTAAAAAGCCAACTGTGGGGTAATCCAATTCTTTCAACTACTGAAAACAATCCAGCCACAATGGGCCATTGAGTTTTATGCAAAGATTACTTGCTCACTGACTCCCCATCAATTTGTGCTTAGTTAACCAGGAAGATGAGAGAGTCCACAGATGAAGAAAACATCAGTGCTATGAATAAAGAATTTAGATGTTAAAGAAAAAAGTAAAACAGGTCCAAAGTGGGTAGAAGAAAGGCTTTATTTTTACTTTTTTATATTTGTCTCAGAAAAGCCCTTTTTAATAAAGCCAATGGGAGAACCTAATTCTCTTTCCAGACTCAACTGCTAATCAATTCCCTGGGCTCCGGATAAAAACAGCAGCAGCAGGTCCAGCAGGGTTGAGTAATCTGGGACTATTTCTAAACTGTTGTTTCACAACAAGGAGTCCTCTTCTAGCTTCTCCATTTAATGGGATGGCAGCCGCATCTATTCCTTCATCTAATGGCGCTGAGTTAAGTCTGAAAATGAATCTTAAAACAGTACATCATAAAGAGAACAGGATTGGGGCCATCTCCTGCAGCTGTTTTTCTGTCCTGCAGAACTGGATCAGAAGCCCCGGCAAGACGGGGCCTTTAGAAACTCTGGCAGGACTCTGCTGACGTGTGACTGCATGGTTTAGTACGCAGCCCACCGCTGTGGGATCTACATGCACCACCTGGCACTTAGGATCACTTTTCAAAAGGTTTACTATCAAAATATACATACACAACTGACACAATATGTTAAAACTACAAAGAACCTTAGATGTTACAGAGTTCAAATTATTCCTTATTTAATATTAGAGAAAAATGAAGGTCCACAGATGTTAAGTGATTTGTCCAGGTCACTCAAACATGTACCAACTCATCAGAAACAAGAAAGATAGGGGCAGAACTTGGGAAAACTGGGAGCAAAATCTGAGAAATTAGACTGGTTGGGCAGTTTTACATAAGTAAGTGTTAGCATGTATAAAAATTTGTAATTGAATAAAATTCCAGAATTTAGGTTGGAGTCAGTAAGCAGACTTAAGATACTAACCTGAAGCGATGGTGACTAGTGATTTTTTCCTTTTTTAATAAACAGAAGGATTGTAATACAACAATGCTTACCACTAATATAAATGCCATGACTAGAAGTGGAAATATTACTGAAGAAATAATGTTGTCTAGGTAAAAGTCTCTCCTATTCTTTTCCAGGCAAAATAGATTTTTGTCCTTTTCAGCTCACAAGTGGCTTTTAGAAGCTCATATTCTTGAGTGACTCCTAAGAACACAGCCTTCATCCCCTTAAACTTGGCCTGGCCTGGCATTGAACCACCATAACCCCACAGCAGGGCTGGCATTATTGCCATCTGTCCTCTGCCTAGGCTGATGCTGTTGAAAGAAACCGTATTCTGCAGGTGCCTCTAAACTGGCATAGGTGAGCTTTCGCTATTGTTTTATACTACATATTCAATTATGAATGACAGAGGTATCTTCCACTGTCTTAAGAAAACAGCACAACTTGTCAGTGAGGCCAAACAGGTATCATTTGCTATTTGCTGATACTAACAACTTGTATTTAAAAGGAGAGGTAATTATAACCTACCTTATAAGGTAACTGTGATGTAAAATGCTAATCTGTGCCTTGTGCATCACAAACACTCAAGTGCTGTGTAATATGAGTACTGAAGGGTGACTGATTGCATTTAAAGAACTGAATGAGTCAGACAGCTTTGAGATACTGAAAACAAAACAAAACAAAACGGGAAGATATACACTGAGCTACCTAGAAGGAAAGAAGTATGGTAAAGGACTGAGTAGATAAAGTTAAAAGAAGTAAAATCAAAACACAACATAACAAACAGTAAAAAATAAAAACAACCCAAAAGTCAATCTGGATACTAGTCTTTTTCTCCTCTCTATTCAGAATTGATGAGACTTTGCTTAAGAAGAGCATGTCCAGTTTTGAACTCTGAGGTGAAGAACTGGAGGCAGTACAGAGAAGAGCAATAAAAATAATTAAAGGGTTGAGATACAGGCCATATTAAGAAAAGTTAAAAGGAGCTGGGGTTATTTGACCTAGAGAATAAAAGCTTGAGGAGGTTAATGACAAGATTTGGGACCAGAAAAGAAACACTGTGCTGTGATGGTGAGTGGCTGGGCACCGAGGACACGGCAGGGAGGACTTGGGTTGGCAGAGGTCACCGCAGGGGCTCTTCTTAGAATGGCACAGATGTAATTAGGTTCAGATTAAGACTTAGATAACCTCAAATTTTATGTGGGTCACTCCCCAAAATGTATATAATTATTTGTAGTGTCTATAAGAAACCCTGCAAATTCGAAAATTCCCGTACTGTTAGGGAGTATATGGTCTACGGAATTCCGGGTGTTGAAATGTCTGTTGTGTAAGCTGCAAATGAACTGTGCCTGACCCTACCAAAACAAACAAAAACACATGAACATAGGGGACACTCAAGGATCATTCAATGGAAAACTACAGTAATCACTGCTGAGTTTTAAGCTTTGGAATAAATCAAGATAAGGGTTTTCAGCTCATTATACTGGGAGGAAAAAAAAAAAAAAGCATTTTCATGGCTAGACTCTTCTGTTTCTTTGTCAAATACACCAATTTGTCATACTATTTCTAAAATGGTGAGTATTGGACAGAGTGAAAAAAAATACTTTCACAGTAACAGGGACATCAATTCATAATTTGTAAGTGTAACACATCTTGTGCATTTTAAAACTAATTTGCGATTTAGCTTACTAGCACAGAAGTTAAAATTAAGCTACTTGTAAGGATAAAGGAGAAAGAAAGGCGGATGGAAGTTGCTACCTCACTCAGCAGGGAAGGGGAAGGTGAAAAATCTCATGGCTGGTAACTTACTGGGCAGGGAACTGGGCCCCATGGGTGATAGATACCTGGGGAAGTCATGAATTGTTGTTAAACCAAACTAAATGTATCTAAGCTAAGCACCAGGTCCCAGGAGCACTGGCTGTGTTCCAAAGAAATACTTATTAAAGACACTAGTGGGGGGGAAAAAAAGGACACTAGTGGAGCTTCTCAAATCTGAATGTATTGTAGCTGGGTCAGCAAGGGAAAATACAGAAGCAGAATTCTACCAAACCACGGGAAAATATTAAGGGATTTGGTTCTTCAAGAGACTGTTTTTGTGAGCATTCATATTTCTAAACTAATATCCTTCCATCATTTACTATTCAGTGACTTGTGTGACTAAACTGACTAAGGCCTCAAAGAACTCATTCTCACTCTTGATAATTCCTTTTATTACTGTTAGTAGTCACTGTGGATGAACTCTTTTTAAATTGTTAGGGTCATGGCTCATAAAGGAGAGACTCATCTTGCTGGTCTGGTCTTCCTTCCCTTCAATCTGATGAATATTTGAGTGAGCTGATGATAAACATAATGGATGTGGGACAGGCTCTTAATTAATAGATGAGGATGAGGATCCATAAATGACATCACAATTGAGGTACGAAGGAGGCATCGTCCTAATGCTTGCTATACATCTTACACTTTTGTAATAAAAATTCACTGTTGAGCAAAGATCCTCTGAAAATGTAAGTGAGAGCTGAAATAAGTTTACCAACCCATAAATCCTACTAAAAGATTTTTTTTGTAAATTTAACCCAACCAAAATGCGGAACGAAAACCATAACATCTACCATTGAAATTACTCATCCAATGACAAAGAAAACACAATGGTACCATTCTTACAACCCTATATAGTAAAATAAGTTGACGAGATCCCAATATTGTAAAATAATAACAAATAGCCAACAGAGGATTCAGGTTCATGAAAGAAATAAAAGCTTTACATCTGTTCAATTAACCAGCAGTTTGAAGAGAACAAACGACTTTGGACTATGTTATCCAAAATGTTCTGCAAATGAATTTTTGTGTTTTTATGAAGTTAATATCACTAGTATTTACCTACAGTGATCTTGAATTATTCCAATGAATTAGTGAGAAGAAGAAAGATACCAATACAAACCTACATACGGTCCACCGGGTTTGATAACTTTTGTGCTACGGTTGCGGGATTCCTCCTCTGCCTGGGTCATTCTTTCTCGTGTCATCTGATAGGAGTCATTTGTTGCACACACTGTAATTTTCTCTTGTATAAATCCCAGGCAATTGAGCTGGGAGGCTCCCGAGCTGTCGAGTAAGATGGTGGCTTTAACAGAGATGCCCTTCATTTTATACAATAAAGTGCAAACACAAATTGTACAATCCTAAAACCAGCAACCAAAATAACTCTGAAATCCTAAAATAACTAATCTTAGTAGTTTTTAAACGTAAAGATTAAACAATTTTAGTTTCTCCTCTTCATGTTACATCCCTTCCCTCCTTCCATTTTATGAAGAGAATGGGTGAAGTGCAATCTTAGGAGACCAAATCCATAAAATTTGAGGAAAAAAAAAATCAGTGTTTGAAGTAAATAACAGAATCCTGATGGGCAGTACTGCTTTTTTCATTTAGTAGTCACTATTTTTTAGAATTAGCTATCACTAATACGAGAAATATTAAAAGTTTACTTTTAGTGGAACCATAATATGCTATTTTAGAACTGACTAAATGAAACATACATACCACAATTCTTTTTATTTTTAATAAGATATTCCTTTTAAAGCTAAAATACTGCCAAATATTAAACCGTTACTTTATTGGCTCAAAGATCCTAAACATTTTTATAACTTACATTTACCACTTTGTTAAATCTCTCTATAAAATGACCTATTTATAGAGCAAATATTCTAGAAAATACTGGACAAAAAATTTTGGCAGGAATATTTTGAAAAACCTTTTATTTAAACAATAATGCATTGGCCCAGAAGATGGATATTTCAAAGCATTATGCTAATATTAGGGGATCATTGTAACACTTATACTGATATTAAAAAAAAAAAAAATTACCATGGTCTTCAAACAGATTGGAATATAAAAGTAATGAAAAGTAATGCCCCTTCAACTCGGATACTCTTTTTTCCAAACTTAATTGGAAATAGCTTTTATTTATGATTTTAATAAGGGTTGATAACATTTTTCTATATTGCTAATAACTACCTGTACAAATACTATTTTTTAAAAATCAGTTCATTCATCTCATAAATATTTATTGGGCAGGGACTACAGGCCAGATGTAATCCTTCCTTCAAGGAGTTCTCTGTCTAATGGGTGATAAGGATGAACAAACTAAAAATCATGACATAATGTGACAAATGCCAGGAACCCTCAGGGAAGTATTTCACCTTGACTTGTGGGAGAGGCCAAAGTTTCTTAGAAGTAATGCCCAATGGCTCTAGATGGATAACCAGCCAAGGGGGAAGAAGGACAGAAGTGTTTAACTTATGCAGGCCCAGGGGAACAAGGAAGTTTTTCAGTTAAGTCAAAGAGAGTTAAAAAGGGCAATTAGAGATGAGGCTGAATAGCTCAGGATAAGTATAACACATAGGGCTTTGGAGGCCATTTTATGGATTTTGGACTTTTCCCAAGAAAATAGGGGAGAGAAAATATTTCGTCAGTATTATAGGAAGATCAATCTGGAGAAAGAACAAACTGGGAGGAATGGGTCTCAAGAGTAAAAGCAGGAGAGTAGTTAGAAGGCTACCGAAGAATTACAGGCAAGAAGTGATGACCTGAACCAGTGGAGGGCGGTGTGAATGCAGAATAATAAACAGATTCCACAGATAGTGAGGAGGCAGAATTGATAGGATCTGGTCAGTCATCAGCCACAGTGGGAGAGAGGGGAGACAGAAGTTAAAGATCATGCCCAGGCTGCCAGGTGTCCGGAGCTGCCATTTACTGAGACAATGGGGTAGGGCTGGAAATGGGTTCAGTGTTGGATATGGGGACTTTGAAGGAATGAGCAGACATCTCAGGAGGGAAATCAACATTAATGTTTAAAATAAGCAATCGGAAGATAAAAAGAAGATGACAGGAGACTGTACAGGCACAGCCAGAAAAGTAGCAGGGAATCAAAAAGCAGTATGTCATAGGAGCCACTGGAACAGAATGTTTCAAGGGTCAGAGAGTGGTCAATAGTGTGAAATGCTGGTGCCAAGTCTTCAATAAGAAGAGATGAATAAGCATTCAATGGACTCAGGGCAGGAGGTCAAGGCCCCAAGGGAGACAGTTTCAGTGGAATGGTGGGGACTGAAGCCAGGCTTTGGCTCTCAAGGTGACTGCAAAGGGAGTTGTTTATCTTTATTTTCTTGTTAAATGAGACTCACCTGAGCATGTATGCATGCTGAAAATCCAGCAAAAGGAGGGAAAGGAGGAAAGAAGGGAGAGGTTTAACTCTCAGGGGAATTGGGATGGAGAAGGAAGCCTAGGAATAGAAGACTTCAGTAGAGTACAGAAAGGACTGAAGTAATGGAGGGTCTGGTGGCAGGAAGTTTAAATTTCAACATGTGCCCCTACTTACTAAGTAATTTACATAGCGAGAATAAGCTGAACCTGTTGCCAACCATGGTGAAGTATCGTTTCCACAATTCAAGATCAAGAAACACATCTTTACATGAAAACTAAACAGTTAAACTGCAGTTAAGAAGGTACTCACTAGGCTTCTCTACTCATCTTTTTTCAACTGCGTTACCTCAAAATTTAAATATTTTGATATACATGTGTACACATTCTTACTATCTTTTTCTGTCCTAGTTCACTGCTTCCTACACTTGAGTGTGCGTTACTGTACAGCTGTATGCCCCAAACTACAGATTTTCAGTAGGTCTGCGAGTGGGCAGATTTAAGGAATTTTTGAAAGGTAATTTTGACTGTGGGATTTCCTCCATTTTACATAAAAATGTGGCTTAAGAAGCTTTTAAAAGAAAGGTAAGAAAGGAGACTAGTTAATATGTAAATTTTGAATATCTATTTATTGAACAATTAATGAGCTCCCCCAGCATTGTAAGACTAGAAAAGAGGCCTAAAAAAGCCCCTCCTTTGAGGAGCAGCCTGCACAGTTGCATGAAAGATGGATCCATAGGGAAAAATAAAAATTCAATAGAAGGGAAAAGGTGGGTCCAGATTATAAGATTTGCTTGCCAGCCTGAGCATTGAAAGTTGGGGAGTGCTTTTGTTCTTTAGTGGCAAACTTCAACTTATCCCCATACCACACCATCTTATACAACACCTTGGATCATGCTTTTTATAAAGCATACTTGGATCATACTGCTGCTTTGGCCCCAATTTTCTCACAATAAGTTTATCTTTTATCTTGCTGCATCATGTGTAGTTTTCTTTTCTTTTCTTTTCTTTTCTTTAAGTGATCTTAAATCCTTTCCAAATAGGCAAGGTAGAAATAAACACACAGGGAATTGTTTGTGTTGAAGGGAGAAACCATATTACCTATGATGATATGATTGGTTTTGAAGAGGGGATTAAGTGCCTTTAGAAAATTCCTAATGGGACATTGCTCAATTTGATGTCAAAATGATATGACTATAATAAATAATTCTCTAAAGACAAGCATTCCAGGTGCATGCACTACAATTAGAAATCGGTGTGCCCTGTGGTATGTAATGAACGATGGACTGAAAGTTAGAAGTCAGTTCTCATTGAACCCAGTCACTAAGTAACCAGCTGTGTAACTGTGGGTAAGCCAGCTGTGAAAAGATGGAGTTGAATCACACAATTACCAAGGACCCTACACTTGGCAGCTCTATAATTGATTGCAATACTACTGTCCTATAGAACTTTCTGCGATGGTGAAAATTACTATCTGTGCTGTCCACTGCGATGGCAACTAGACATGTGGCTATGGAGCCTGTAATGTATGGTTAGTCTGAGTGAAGAACTGAATTTTACATTTTATTTCATTTTTATCAACTGAGCTGTAAATAGCCACATGTGGCCAGCAGCTATCCCAGTGAATACTGCAGAAAGGTCTATATAATCTATAACAGATGCAATTTATACCAAAAATATCAGTTCAAACACAGGCAATTTTTAGAAAGCCAAATTAACATACTTAGGGAAAAAGGCAGATTAAAAGTTAGTCATCTTAAATGAGAGGAGAAATTCAGAACTCCTTCAGTGATATTTTATATCTCTGAGCCTACTGTGAGCCTACTGTGCTCACTTGAAACACAACTTTCATTTCATCTTCCTCCCATACACATCAAGCACTTACAGTTTCAAGTATAGCAGAGAGAGAGACAGAGAGAGAGAGAGAGAGAGAGAGAGAGAGAGAGAGAGAGAGAGAGAGAGAGAGAGAGAGAGAGATGGGTGATGGGTGGCCTGGGGCACTTTGGGCCAATGCCTATCTCTCAGGAGACTGGGGTTCTAAGGCTTTGTCTTTATCCACAGGCAGAACAGACTCCCCCTACTCAAGGGGCCCATTCTTTAATAAGAAACAACCACAGCAAAGAATAATGAAACAAGTAGCTTATTGTTTTCAGAGAATCTAAGTAGATAAGAGTTCCATGGTACCCTAGGCTGTGGGTGTGTGTTCTTGTCTTCCTCCTTTAAAAAAAAAAAAAAAAAATCAGAAATGACTGCTATACTGGGGTTAATTTCTAATTTCCATTTTGCTGCAGAATAAAACTCTTTTAAAAATCCACCTTACGACAAGGTTTGCACAGGGAAGAAGAAAGGGAATATTCAATATAGAAAGAATTCTTTCTTCTCCGATATCCTTGAATGCTAGCCTTGGGTGTACTGTGAAAGTTACTCTTATTTAAATGCAGTGAATGCAAACTTTAAAAAAATCTCTAGACTTGTCTTTAATGAAAACAAGCAAATAAGTCATGTTTCATAGGTAAGAAAGAAAAAAAATCTGTACTTTAAAAACCCCTCAAAAGCAAGAATGTTAAAATTTCTGTGATTGTATTCTACAGGCGAATAATATAACTTCTAGCACAGTGTAGGGACTCAATATTTTTCAAATAAATAAGCTTTGCCATTCAATTCAGTAAATATTTATAAATGACTGCTATGTTTTTTATTGTTTAATTTTTTAAAAGCTCTCTAATAAAAATTATTTTCCCTTTATAATACCTTGAAATGTACTTACCTGGAGAACCTCTGCTGGATGCAGTCAAAGCTACCCTGAGGGTTGTCTTTACCCACATTTGACAAATAGAAGTTAAATTTATGCACTTCATTGACAGGATCATTTCTGGGAATTTTGACAAGCTAAAAGGAGGGAAAAAGAGAAAAAGACCTCAAATTATAACTTCTCCATAAAATTATCTAATGGCTGACTTACTGTTTTTCAAGTATGTTCATTTTATACCCAAGCCCTTACTGTGCATTTAAATTTATAGCATTGAAGTTACCAAATCAGCCAGGAAACCTGGCAAACATGCCTATAACTCACCCCATTCTCATGTCTACTTTTTACCCTTAAGTATAAGTCATCACGTCTACCCAGTAATTAGTTAATGAGAGGACCCTCTCTATGGCAAATGAGCAAATAATTACAGTTCACATGAAAGAGTTAGTAGTAAATTGGCCAAAAAGTTCATCCTCTTTTGAGCTACACAGGGTCTGTCTGGCTGACGTGGCCCCCAGCTGAATAGCTTCTACATATTTAAATGCTATCTAAGATAGAGGCCATATCCCAATCTTTTGCTCTCTTATTCTGTACACGTTTAATTTAAATCTTGCTACTTTGAGTAACATTTCTGAAGAATAACTAGCAGCATAAGGTGAACGCTATAATTACACCAAAATGATTACAGAACAGGGGTAAGCAGCCCACAGAAACGATTCTGCAGGGACTCCAAAGCTGAACCCAGGGATGCCATGAAACAGGCGTATGTTTTCTATGCTCTTGCTCACAGTCTGGTTTCTCACTAGATGGGAACCCCATGAGGGAAGGGAAAGGGTTGCTCTAGACCAGGGGTGTCAAACTCATTTTCACCTGGGGCCACATCAGCCTCATGGTTGCCTTCCAAGGGCCGAATGTAATTTAGGACTGTATAAATGTAACTGCACCTTAACAGTTAAGTGAGCAGGGTAGAAACAAAGTGCCAGCCGGATAAAACAGGGTGGAGGGCTGGATTCGGCCCGCGGGCCTTGTGTGTGCCACCTGTGTTCTAGATGACTGAGTTCCTGAACTGGACACGTATTCCTGGCACATGGTAGAAAGAAGCTCAATACACTTCTGTGAACAAATTAACTGGAACTGTCTCACTGTCTTTCCACTGCTCCACCCTTTCCAGCTCCTGAGCTCTCTTCCTTGGGTCTGCAGGGGCCATCACGGGGATAATTACAAAAAGAGTTCATTGGTACAAATATGAAATATGACGTCCTGCTCTCCAGCTCCCAAACACATAGTCTTAGTAATTTAGTAGACAAGTAGGGAGGGGAAAGTGTTTTATACTTCTCATTCTCCCCCAAATCTGTGCTTCCTGCTGGAGTTCACTGGCTGCTGTGCATATGTGTGTGCATGAGCACCGCTAGTGAGCACATGCAGTCGTGACCTCTGCTTGGCCCTCCAGGACACCTTGCAACTCTGACTCCCAACAGCTGACCTTCAGAAAAGTATTTGGAGCCACCAATTCCAATCCACACTCCATCCTTAAACAAGTGAAGAAAGGCAAGAAAGAAGAAAACTTGTGTATGGCACGTGGTAGACTGGCAATGAATATTTGTTATGAGGATGAATAAGGAGAAAAAATAGTAAGTCAAAGGAAAACATCATTTCAAAGGCTATTCAGAAGAACCATGTAGAGCTTGAAAGACCAAATTTCACCAAAGATATTGAATATTAGATAACACTCCAGAGCCTCCATCATCCATACATTTAAACTATCTTTGACTCTATTTCAAATTAGTTCCCACTCCTACAGTAACAAACTTATACATCTATTATTTACTCTATAAATTTTATCTTTTGGGGCCCTAAAGTTATTCTTATTTCCCCTCATTCTAAAATGTGGAAACTTTGTGAATAAGTCTTAATTTATTCTGTCTCTAAATATACTTTAGCCCTGGCTGGTAGCACAGTGGGTAAAGTGCCAGCCTGCAAACCCAAAGGTCGCTGGTTCAATTTCCCAGCCAGGGCACATAACCAGGTTGCAAGCCAGGTCTCCAGCCAGATCTGTGGCTGGAGGCAGGTGAAAGGCAACCATACATTGATAAAAATAAATAAATAAATAAATAAATAAGCTTTAGAACAGCCCCCATAGCAAGGAATCACCCAGTCTAAAATGTCAGTTGGGCTAAGGTTGAGAAAGTATGGATTGGAAATAGAATAAGTCAGTTCCTTAGAAGAGAAGTCCAAGAATTCTGACTTCACTGGCTTGTGAAAATTAATAAAGAAGTGGAAGGGGAAATGGTATATTTAAAGAAATAAAAGTACCCATTTTATTTCAAACAAAAGGACTTAAAACACTTAACCCACTTTTTAAACTTCCAATCACAAGACACTGAAAGGTGAATAAGTGTACATGAGACATATTTATAGCATATTTAGCCACTGAGAGAATGTGAAGACTAAGTACCCATCGAAAATTAATTTCTGCAACCTCTCCTAAACATTACAAAGCCACCAGCAAACAAATGGCATAAAAGGAATTATTAAAAAAGTACTTCTTTTGGAATCTCTTCTCTCTTTCTATACATATAGTCTTGAAAAGATACTAATTTTGCTATGAACAAACTCTCAAAACGAGAAAGGATCACTTCAGGATAAAGAAAACAAATCTTTGTGGTGATAATCTCTGAGAATTCTGTTGCCCTAGTAAGTTCCAAAACCCCATTGGCAATAATAATTTTAAAAGAACTAGTATAGTTTTAACTTAAAAACAAAAACAGTAACACTTATCTGGAGAGTGATTGTAATCCCTATCATTCTTCTTTATTCTTACACATACCCCACACATGTTAATAAAGTTCTCAGGCTGCTAACTATCAGTGACAAGCAATCTTCGTTCTCAGTTCTGTGAAAGAAAGATAGTATGATGGAGAATGACAGCAGAACTTCTCAGCAATTTCTCCTACCCACTGTCTCACATGGTGGCCATGTGCGTGTGAAGTTGTGGATGGAGCCAGGCGAAGGCATCCGGACAAATCATATTCATTTAGGGACCCAAGGGGGAATCTTGTTGCCTATCGTATTATTTTTTTTCCAGGTGTGGAAGTGAGGTGGGTGCTGAAGGTTAAGGAATGGTGAGAGAACACACTACTACATCACTTTCCTCAGCGGTTTTCAGCGCAGCAACAAAGCAGATGGTATAGACGGACCTGATTTCAGGCTTTTCCTGGAAAAGATCTGAGAGTAAGATATCACCATGTGATCTTATTTATATCTTAAAAATTTCAAAACCTTAAATTACATGGTCTAGAGAGGTAGTGTACCTAATTTCCTGAAGATGGTATAAATTAGATACATATTTTATTTGTATTGCTATCTAAATATACTCTTAAGAATAAAATGTAAATATAAAGGAACACATATGTTGATAGCTATTGATAGTTGATAACAATTTGATCCCATGGGTAGTAATGCAGGAAACTGACTTGGAGGAAGCGCAGGGTGTACCTGACAATTAGGGCAGGCATGGGGTGGGGTGCAGGGACAGGAAGCTTCAGAAATAAACCAAGGAGCCCTAAGAGTGGGCCAGACCCTATCTGGAACTGTTGCAGGTCACAGCTAAGGTGGGATCTGAGGCCTTGTCTAACAAAGGGTGATAAATGAGCCATTTCAGAGACTGGACATGAGAGAAACTTGGGGCTCCTCATCACTCATCCTTCTGACTGACATATAGGAGCCTATTTCATAGCTTTTCTAGATAGTGAAATAGAAGTCAGTCCTTAAGTCCAGAATGGTTATAAGACATTTTCCTATAAAGTGGCCTCTGCATTTATGAAGAATGAAAGGAAGGTAAAAATTAAATGACTGCTATTGGTGGGCCAAGGGTCAGTTTCTGGGGACTGGGCTAGCCATTATAGGAAAAGGAAATCTGAGGTCTGATTTAGAAATAACCTTGGAAGAGTATACCTTTGTGTGATAGAAACTTCTCAATTTTAATAGTATTATTTTAATCTTTTTCTATAGGATACATTCATATTTAGGGGCCCATCATCTACTTGAAATTTTTAGCTAAATGCCTTAATAATGAAATATTTCAAAAGTATCAGACTATGATTCCAAACAGCTTCTTACTCAAGATAAAGAATATGTGTATCATAATGTTCTGAGAAACTGGAAAAGTAGATTTAAAATTTTATTCCAAGAATGGAAGATTAAAAATCAAAGATTTAGGACCACAACCCACAACCTTCCTCACAAACTCTAGTCTGTCTTTGATAAAAAACTAAGAAGAAAAAGTTTCAGGAAACTTTCAGACGTTTATAATTAACATAAACACTGCATACCAAGATTTGAAAGTCAAAGCTTCCAATTATTCTAAGATACAAGCTCAGGCATGAATCAATGCAATACTGTCTGAAAGGTCATTTCAACATCAAGTCAAGGATCTCCTATTTACATAAGGATGTAGGGCAGAAATGCAATGTGCACACTGCTGCACATTTCTCACACAGGTGTGCTAACTAACATCTACTTAAAAGCCATTGGTACTTTTAATGCAGAGGTTTCTTATGCTTAAGTTAAATACTTTATACTCAATATTGGATTGAAGTAACACAGTAGATTAACACTAGATTAAATGTAAGACCACCACTTTTTTTTTACATTTATTTAAAATAAATGCTTTATTCTTTCATGGGTATTGCAAATTATTTAAATTCATAGAAGCTTTTCTTGGATAGTAATTCCATATGTTTAATATCCAACCTTTTCTGCTAAGGTGACTGTAAACACTCAATGAGATGTGCTCGGGTCCCAGCAGCACCACACTTGAGATAATGCTTGGTCTTTAAAGCAGACCTATAGTGATGACAGGGCCTTTGAGATCATCTAGTTGAATTTCTTCAGTTTATAGAAAAGGAAGAGAAAGAGGCTCAGTGATTTGCTCAAGGTTATGACTCTTCAAATTTGCAACTACTGTATTCCTGACCCCTTGAACCCTGTCCCATGTCTGTCTAAAGCTCTCAGTGCCTGTACTATTTACAGATTTTGTTTATTGTCTTTCTCCCCTGACTATTATAAAATCCTTGGAAAGACCAAAGTTTTTGGCTGGTTTGTTCCCTATATATATCAAAAGCATCTCTAACAGAGTGTGGCAAAACTTAGCTACTTCATACATGTTTGTTGAATGAATGAAAATGTTGATTAATGCCTAAGCCAGGACTAGAACAACTCAAGTGTCTGCTTTCTTCCCATCAATATTTCCAAAGCATGTTGAAAAGTCTTCTTATATGAAAAAGGGGTTCTATTTTAAAATATATTTGGGAAATACTTGGTTAAACAAAACAACTTTCTTTGCTGTATGTCCTTTGGTATTAAATAGTCATTTCCCAGATTTGTATGACTTCCGAACTCACCTCTTGGTACCTTAGGAAGCTGGTCTGGCTCTTAATATTGACTAATATATTTATTATTTTAATATATATAAACTACATATCTTACCTTGGACATAGATAAAGATTCTATAAATATTTAAACATTATAATTGCTTGTTGTTCTCAAATCCTTTCTGGGCACTTAGTGATTCTATGATTTCCACACAATCTAGAAAATTCAGTTTAGCTGGAGAAATGGATTTGCATATACTGTTCAGGTGTCAGAGGTTAGGGGCAACATAAAAAATCTAGAATCAGAACAGAAAATAGAAACCTCAACCTGAAAGCCACAAGTCCTATTTTTCAAACTAGAGCTGCAGTTAGGACTTATGACCTAACATTATGGGTTTAGGGAAGGGGGAAAAAAAGCCTCTCAGATCAGCCTAGATGTGGAAACCAATGCCAGAATGGGTGTGGGAGAGTAGGGAAGGGAAGGTATCTTTCACTGGCAATAGAAAAAGTTAAGTAGTATTAGAAAAGTCAGTAACAACTAAATATTCCCACTAGAGAATATTTAGTAGGGGTAGAGAGGGTCCCATACATGCTAAAAACATCTGAAACTTCCACATGCTACTTTACAGAGGCAAGTAATGCAAAATGCTAACTTTTCTAGCCCAAAGAGAAGTATTGGCAGTTATGGAAAAAAAAATCAGAGGATGTAGCAATTAATATTTTTATAATTCAGGAAAAACTAAGTCCTTCCATTCTTCCTCTTCAGCAAGACGTATATTAAGGAAAAAAGTAAAATATCTTTCCTTATTATTCTTTATATAATTTCTTTAGATCAACTTATTAGAATTCTTAAAAAGTTCTCAATGAAAGGGTAGAGCAGGGCAATACTGAGCTTTGTTGATTCTGTTACTTCTGCAGCATATGATCTTATTTGAAGAAACTGCCCCAAGTAATTTTTGGTTCCCTTAATATGAAATCAGTCTTCTAAATGTTGTCTAGCAAGATGACATTGGTTGATAGATTTATTTAATTCATTTATTTCATAAATATTAACTGAGTACCTAGTAGGCACTGTCCTCATTTCTGTGATGTATTAATAAATAAAACTAATGAAGATCTCTGCCATTGTGGCCTATCTATACAGAAATCCAATAGTGAAATGATGGTGGCTTGGACTGGGAAATGGGGACAAGTGGAAGGACTTGGGATATATTTGGCAGGTAGACATAGCAAGATTCCTAGATATAGTGAAAGTGAGGAATGAAAGAGAGAAATCAAGGATGGCCTAAGGTATTTCCCTTAAAAGACTAGAGTTGTGTGTGTGTGTGTACATATGTATACATGTATGTGTGACAGGGTGTGTGTGATCAATTGGCCATAACCTTGCATCTCCTTATTTCACATGCTTCTTACTAATTTTGAAAAACTATGTTTCTAAGGTTATGATTTAACATCATTGTTTCAGATATAAAGTATTAAATTCTGAGAGCAACTATCATGTTGAAGGAATACAATGTTAGAGCAACCATAATTTCTGGACTGTTCAGCAGGGTGAACTGCTGAGGAAATTGTGGACTTCGGTAACATCCCTTGATGTACAGTTGACAATGTGAAGAAGGTGTATGATGCTGATCCTGATGTTGCCACACCAACAAGGAAAACGTATAAGATACCTAAGAGTTGCACAAGTCCAGATATTATACACAGAACCCAGGAGATCATCAATGAAGATCCAGAATGTTTACCTTGATGGTTTGAGAGAAGTAATTATACCATGGATGAAGCAAGCCGCAAATGGACGTCATTTTACCTTCCGACAAGATGGTGCACCAACATATAATGCCAAAAAGAGGCAAGAATTTCTCAGTGTCCATGTTCCTGAATTCTGATCAAAGGAAATCTGGCTGCCTAGTTCACCAGGTGCAAATTCTTTAGACTATTAAGTATGCAGCATTTGTGAGAGAGAAGTTAATAAACAACCTCATTCCAATAAAGAAGCTGTTAAAGCTAAGATTGAAAACATTATGATGTCCATGGATAAAGAAAAGTTAATGAAAGCGTGCTCAAGATTCCAAAGTTGAATAGAGTTGATTATTGCAGCAAATAGAGACTTTTCTTGAACAATTTAAAAAATAATGAGCCCTGGCTGGTGGCACAGTGGATAAGGCGCCGGCCTGTGAACCCAAAGGTCGCTGGTTCTATTCCCCAGCCAGGCCATATAATGCGGCTGCAAGCCAGGTCTCCAGCTAGGTCCCTAGCTGGAGGCAGGTGAAAGGCAACCATACATTGATGTCTCTCTCCCTCTCTCTCTAGAAACAATATAATCTTTTTAAAAAAATAAATAAAAATAAATAAAATTTAAAAATATCTTTAAAAATAATGATTATGTTTATGTATTTACATATAAGAATAAATTTAGTTCAAAATATAACACTTTTGTAGTATGTTGCTTAGTTTACTAAAATTTTGCCAACTGATCATGTGTAGCCTGCATATATGTACTTACAGTATATTGAACATGATCATGTGTATCTTAATGTAACTGAATCCATACTAGCTGAGTGCACTAAAATACAAATGACCGGTGCTGGTTTCATCAGTAAAGGGGGCTACTAAGCGAGTTTTCTTATGACTCATTTTGTAGCATCATGGCTAAAAATTATTTAGAAAAGAACAGGTGGCTGGGTTTTTTGGTTGGTAGCTGGGTATTTCCAGGAAAAAAAGGAGGGGGGAATGACAGTTATTGACAGGGGAAAGATGCAAATAGCAAATACTAGTATCAGAAAAAAGGTACACAGACTATGAGGCATGAAAATAGAAAAACCTGTATTTGAAAATGACTGCAAAACTAATCTGAATGCCAAAGTAACTTTTAGAAGAAAAGTGAGAGAGCTACTCAGGGAAACTAAGAATTTTGGTAAAAACTTCATGGCTGAGCTAATTCACAAGTCTTTGATAGCAAAACTAAAACTTCTCATTGAGTTCTGTAACTCATATCATAAAACTGTTTATCTCCAGTCCCTTCTAAAATTTAAGTATACTCCTTAAAATAAGTGCTTACATAGAAAAAATTCTCATCCCTAAATCTACTCATCCTCCCACCCTTCCGCATCATCTGTCTCCCGGTTAATAAACTTCCCTTTGCTGGTCACTGAGGTTACTGGCATCCCAGGGAGTCAACCTGGATTCTTCTCTCACGCTATGGAACACCCCCCAACGTCCAGATTCCACAAGTCCTACTGCTTTTACTTCCTAAATTATCTCTCAAATGTATGCTCTCACCTCCTTCCTCTGCTTTGGCTCAATAACACCTCTGACTTGGACAACTTGTCTTTCAACCTGCACTTCTGCCTGTTCTGGATCCCATCCTCTAATCATTCAGCTTCCAGAACTAGTGTCATAAAATGCCAGTCAGACCATGTCAGTCCCAAGAATAATTTATTCTTTCATGGCTCCCTATGACAAATCTACCACTCAGTCTCAGCTCCTGAATATGTCACATGAGGAGGTTCCTTCTCAATAGAAGGGCCTAGACCTCACTCTCCACTCATATCTGATGTCCCCTTTCCTTGTCTTGGCTTGTGCTAACTTACTCTTTATTTAAATCTGATCTCATAAGCCCTTCCCCCTCAGGGAGCCTTCCCTTCCTAGGGAGATGGGTTTAGAAGTCCCTTGTCAGGGTCCCCACAACCTCTTAGGTCCATCTCTACTGCTACCTGCACTACAATACATGCTAAGTACCTATTTATGTGTCATCCTCCCCAGCACACCATCAGGAGGGGACCATGTTGAATATATTACTTCAACATATATTTGGAACACAGTAAATACCTAATAAATGTATTGGAGAAACTTGGGACTAGATTAAGTTCACTCAGAAGAAGCCTTATACTACACGAAAAAATGAGAGATGTAGCTGAAATAGATCATGTAAGAGTCTGTGGAAAACCAGAGCAGGAAAAAGTAAATGACAAAATTAAAGGAGGGAAAAAATCCCTCACAGTTGCCTGCTATGTCGTACAAATAAATATCAGGATGAGAAAGTTTCTGACCTCTCTGGTGTGGTTCAGCCCCAAACCCTAGGCCAAGTGCCTTCCTGGGTTTGTGGAACTTACATTTAAAAGTTTTATTTTTTTAAAGTATCTTTATTAAAACACTCACAGAATACTCTGACCTCACCAAATTCTATTTGAAAATATGATCCAGCACCTTTAAAACCACTTTGTATTTTAAAGGATTTAGGGAGACCACACTAAAGAATTCTGTTTCATAATTCTCCTGGTCAAGTAGGAAGCAGAATTTTGTTTTAAAAATTATTGTTTCTTGGAAACCAAGTCCAAACCTGAACTTTACAAGGAAAAAAAAAAAAAATTAAACATGCATGTCAATTTCCAAATTCATTGTCAATGTTCTCTCTTTCTTGCTCTCTGGGAGTCTTGAGGAAAGCCCTTTTTCTGTAAGGCCAGGAAGAACCGCCAGAGAAACATGGGTGGGAATAAAACTGACAGGTGGCAATCAGCAACACTGTGTAGATCTAGGGGAGAGACCGGTGCTTGACAGATGATGTGAAGGCTCAAGATTAAGTTGCTAAAAGTGACCCAGGTCCTAGATTTTGCAAAATACATGGTTTCACCCCAACACAAGTTTTCATCATGAAAACTTGACTTGGAATCCAATAGCGTAAATTACATTATGTTGCCCTGGCCCATGTGGTTCAGTTGGCTGGAGCACTGTCCTGTAACCTGAAAGGCTATAGGCTCAATTCCTGGTCAGGGCACATGTGTGGTTACAGGTTTGGTCCCCAGTAAGTTGCACGGGAGAAGCAACCAAACAATGTTTCTCTCTCACATTGATTTTTCTCTTCCTTTCTCTTTCCTTTCTTTCCCCTCTCTCTAAAATCTATAAGCATGTTCTTGCGTGAGGATTAAAAAAATTTTTTTTTAATTTGGGGGGGAGTGGGTGGGGGAGGGGACAGAGGGAAGGAAAAAGGGGATGGATATAATAAAAAAAATAAAATTAAATTTTAAAAAATTAAAAAAATATTAAGTCTGAAGCCTATTTCTATATAGATTTGAAGTATATTTAAATGTTAATTTTCCATTTTTCAACACTATTAATAATCAAACTTTTTAAAAAGCTACAGAATGATGTATATTTTTGAAAAGTTGATGGCGACATCCACTACATATTACTAATAAAGTCAGAGCTGCTCTGGTTGAAGAAGGGATGGCAAGTGACTGCAAAGACAGCCACTGTGGTGCCATCACAAAATCCTCAGGGGACCAAAGATACAAAACCAAGGCTCTACACTAATGAAAAAGAAATAACAACAAGAAGATGTACAATATCCAGGAGATACGATTTTATTAATTAGATTTTAGTCACATATTAAATGACAAACCTGAAAGACTGTTTACAAATATGAGCTCTTTTTTGCCTTTTTAATACTTGAAGAATACCAAAGATAGGAAATGGTGCTCTGCTGCCTTATTCTCTATCCTTTTTATAATGTTTCTTTATTTTTGGATCCCTTTGTATTTCCAGTTCAAATTTGGATCCTCTCAATGTTTTGAGAAGAAAGCAGTAAGACTCTTTTGTACCTAGATGAAAAGAGAGCAGGGCAAATGGACTCTGCAACTGGTGTGCTAGATCATGAGCTTTGGAGCAGACTTCCCAGTTTCCCAAGTTTGGCGCCAGCACCTATTTTCTGTGTTAGCTTGGGCAAGTAACTTAACCTCTTTAATCCTTTTTCCTCATTAGTACAATGTGGTTAATAATATTGTCCCATTTGGTTGTTGGGAAGTTTAAAAACTTCTCACCATCAATCTGATTGAATCAGAACTAATCTTGTATGGTGATGGATGTTAACTATTAACTAGGCTTATTGTGATGATTATTTGTAATACGTACAAATATAAAATCATTTTGTACACCTGAAACTAAGATGATGTTACATGGCAACTAGAACTCAATAATAAAAGAACAGATTTTTAAAGAGATAACCCATCTAAGGTACTTGGCAAAATATATGACACATACTATGTACCCAAAATGTTTGTCTGATAAAGTACAGACAGTCCTAGGGGGCTCACACTATGACCTGGTCTGTTTGATTCAAGCACACACATGCCTTCCTTAACATAATGATGTATTTGACTTTTAAAGTAGTTTTCAAATAGTAAAAGACTGGTAATAAGTGCCCTGTGAATAATCAAAAACGTTGACAATACTTATTCTGAATCCTTGGTATTAACAAATGTAAGGGGTTAGAAACCTTCAAGGTCAAAACTTAAATGTTAGCTTAAATAGAAGCCAGAAGAAGAAGCTATCTGGGAAAACAACAACCAAAAGACTAGCAATATTTATAATTTCATTAAACTTAGAAAGAAAAGATATAAGAATGAATAAGTCACAACAGGTGTTTATGAAAGGCTGAAAAATTACAGATACCTGCTGTTACTCTCAAAGGGTGGCAAACATTGCTTCCCATGTGTCATATCCGTAGAAAATAAAATCTGCCTGTTGAGCCCCAGAGAGCCCCTGATACTAGCTACAGTACCACAAAGAAACAAGGAAAACAGAATTAAACGTTCTCACGGGAAACACAACTTTGTGACTAAAGTGTCTGATATTCATATATGCTAACAATATTTTTAAAGTTTGTTTCCTTTCTTGCATCAAAGCCTATAGTATTTTAATTTTTATAATGTCTTTCCAAACATCTATCCTGAAAATATATTCCTGAGGTAAAGTCCATTTCACAAAATTTACTTATATTCAGTTTGCACTTGCTAATTTTCTTCAAGACTATAAAGAAAGTAAAATCATTTCTGATTTTACATGTATAAAACTATTGATATGCACAGTGCACCAAGAGCTGAATTAGAAACTGTAGTTCTGATCCCAGATAAGAAAATGCTAAAGGAGTTAATCACCCGCAAACCACTATTATAAGAAATATTAAAATTACTTCTTTTAAGAAAAAGAAGACAAAGTAACATAAATATGAATAAAATGGCAATAACTACATACATAACAATAAACACTTAAAAGGATTTAAATATTTCAATTTAGCTGAATGGATAAGAAAACAAGACCAATATATTTGTTATCTACAAGAGACCCACATCAGATTAAAAGACACACAGACTGAAGTTAAAGGAATGAAAATGAAAAAAATAAAAAAGAACAAAGCTGAGATAGCAATACTTATATCAAACAAATAGACTTCAAAAGCTATAATAAGAGGAAACTAAGGACATTACATCATGATAATGGGATCAATACAACAAGAGGATGTGATCTTTGTAAACATTTATGAACCTAACATAGGAGCAAATATTGATGGACAGACATAAAGGGAGAGATCGACAGTAATACAGTCACAGTAGGGAAATTTAATACCCCATTAACATCAATGGATAGATCATCCAGACAGAAAATCAACAAAGAAACAATGGTCTTAAATGACACTTTAGAGAGGATGCAGTTGGTATTTCAGAGCATTTCACCCCAAAGCAGTGGAATATACCCTCTCTTGTAGTACACGTGGAACATTTTCCAGGATAATAGAACACATTAGGTCACAAAACAAGTCTCAAAAACTTTAAGAAGACTGAAACCACATCAAGCATTTTCTTTGCCCACAATTATATGAAACTAAAAATCAATTATAAGATGAAAACTGAAAAACATTTACTAAACAATAAAATCAAGGAAGAAATCAAATGATACCTTGTGAAAAATTAAAACACAATGATTATCGGACAGAGTGAAGCAATCCTAAGAGAAATCCATAACAATACAGGTGTATGTCAAGAAAAAAGAAATATCTCAAATAAACAATCTAACCTTACACCTGAAGGAAAAGGACAACAAACAAATCCCAATGTGAGTAGAAAGAAAAAAACAACAAATATAGAAGAGGAAATAAAAGAGTCTTAAAACATACAAAAGATCAATGAAACCAAGACCTGGTTCTTTTAACAGATATATAAGAGTGATAAACCTTTAACCAGACTCATCTGTTTTTTAAGGAAAAAAGACCCAAATAAGTAAAATCAGAAATAAAAGAGAAATTACAATTGATACTCCAGAAATAACAAAGGATTATAAAAAAATACTACAAACAATTGGAAGCAACAAATTGGACAATCGGGAAAAAATGGATAAATTCCTGTAAACATACAATATTCTAAAAACTGAATCAAAAAATAGAAAATCTGAACAGACAGGTTACTACCAACAAAATCAAATCAGTAATCAGGAAATTTCCAAGAAATAAAAGTCCTGTCTATACCAGAAGGCTTCACAGGTGAATTTTACCAAATATTCAAAAAAGAATACAAAATCCTCAAACTATTCTAAAAAATTCAAAAGAAGGTCCCCAAGCTCATTTTACAAGTCCTGCATTACTCTGATTCCAAAACCAGACAAAGACATTACAAAAAAAGAAAATTATAGGCCAATATTCCTGATGAACATAAAGGCAAAAATTCTTCAACAAAATATTAACAAACTGAATTTAGCAATACATTAAAAAGGACCATACACCATCACAAGGGGAATTTACTCCTAGGATACAAGGAGGGTTCAACATCCTCAAATCAATTAACATGATATATACCCCATAAACAAAATGATAAGTAAAAATCATATGACCATATCAACGGATGCAGGAATGCATTTGATAAAATCCAGCCCCGACTTATGAAAAAAACTCTCAGCAAAGTGGGAATGGAGGAAATATACCTCAACATAATAAAGAAAATATATGATAAACCCACAGATAACATATTACTAAATGGGGAATAACTAAAAGTATTTTTCTTATGATTTGGACCAGACAAAGTTGTCCTTTTCCACCACTTTTATTCAACATACTAATGGAAGTCTTAGTCATAGCAATCGGACAAGAAAAAGAAATAAAACTCGTCCAAATTGGAAAGGAAAAAGTAGAACCCCAATCTTTAGGGTTCTTTCTATATAGTATCGTGTCATTAAAGATTCTACCAAAAAGCTACTAGAATAAATTAATTCAGTTAAGTTTCAGGATACAAAATTAATATTCAAAACTTAGTTGCATTTTTATATATCAATGCTGAATTATCAGAAAAAGAAGTTAAGAAAACAATGCCATTTAAAACTGCATTAAAGATATTTAAGAAATAAATTTAACCAAAGAAGTAAAAGTCCTAAAAAAATGATGACATTGAAGAAAATACAAATAAATGGAAACATACACTGTGCTCATAGATAGGAAGAATTAAGATCATTAAAATGTCCATCCTACCCAAAGCAATCTATAGATTCAATGTAAACTCTATCAAAATACCAATGGTTAAAGATAAAGACAGAATCTTAAAAACAGCAAGAGAAAAGAAGAGGGTTACCTACAAAGAGGTTCCTATAAGACTTTCAGCTGATTTCTCAAAAGAAATTTTGCAGGCAAAAACAGACTGGCAAGAAATTTTCAAAGAGATGAAAAGCAAGGACCTACAACCAAGATTACTCTACCCAACAAAGATATAATTTAGAATGGAAAGGCAGATAAATGTTTCCCAGACAAGGTAAAGCTAAAGGAGTTCATCATCTCCAAGCCCTTATTATATGAAATGTTAAAGGGACTTATTTAAGAAAAAAAAAAAAAGATCAAAACTATGAACATTAAAATGACAACAAACTCATAGCTATCAACAACAGAACCTAAAAAAAAAAAAACAAAAACAAAGCAAACAACCAGAACAGGAACAGAATCATAAGTATGAGGATCATTTGGTGGGATATCAGCTGGGAGTGGAAAAAGGGAGAAATGGAGAAATGGCTCAGGGATTAAGAAGTATAAATGGTAGGTACAAAATAGACAGGGGGAAGTTATGAATAATATAGGAAAGGGTGAAGCCAAAGGACTTTTATGCACAACCCATAAACATGAACTTAAGGGGGTGGGATTGTAGGAGTGAAGGGAGTACTAGGTGGAGGGGAGCAAAGGGAAAAGAAATTGGGACAACTGTAACAGCATAATCAATAAAATATACTTAAAAATAATTAAATGGTCTTGGGAAAATTAAAAAATACATGCAAAAAAAATAAAACTAGGCCCTGGCTGGGAAGCTCAGTTGGTTAGAGCATCCTCTCAATATGCCAAGGTTGGAGGTTTGATCCGTGGTCAGGGCATACATGAGAAGCAACCAATGAGTACATTAATAATGGAACAACAAATCATTGTCTCTCTTCCTTCAGCTTTCTCTCTAAAATCAATAAATAACAACCTTTTAAAAATAAATAAAACTAGACCACTTTCTCACACTATACAGAAAACTAAACTCAAAATAGATTAAAAACTTAAATATAAGACTCAAAATTATAACACTCCTAAGAGAAAGCATAGGCAGTAAATTCTCTGACACTGCTCTTAGTAATATTTTTTTGATATATTTCTTCAGGCAAGGGAAACAAAAAATAAACAAATAGGACTATACCAAGCTAAAAAGTTTTTGCACAGCCAAGGGAACCAAAATAAAAAGACGACCTGCCAAATATGAGAACATATTTGCCAACCATACATCTGATAAGGGGCTAGCATCCAAAATTTACAATAGCTCATGTAACTCAACACCAAAAAACAACCGAACAACCAAATGATCTAATTTTAAAACCGGGCAGATAAACACTTCTCCAAAGAGGACATACAGATGACCAAAAGACATATGAAAAGATGCTCAATGTCACAAATCATCAGAGAAATGCAAATTAAAACCCCAATTAGGTATCACTTTGCACCTTTCTGAATGTCTATCATCAATCAATAAACAACAAATGTTGGCAAGGACGTGAGATCGCAAACTGCTAAAGTGACTCTGGGAAACAGTACAGGGGGTCCTCAAAAAATTAAAAATAGAACTACCTTATGACCCTGACATTTCATCTAGAAATATATCCAAACAAATACAAAATACCAATTCAAAAAAACACAGGCACCTGTATGCTTATTGCTGTGTTACTTAAAATAGCCATGATATGGAAGTAGCCCAAGTGCCCATCAATAGACATAAAGTAGTGGTATATATACATACAATGGAACATTATTCAGCCATAAAAAAGAATGAAATCTTACCATTTGAAATAACATGGATGTATCTAGAGAATATTATGCTAGGTTAGAGAGAAAGAAAAATACCATATGATTTCACTTATATGTGGAATCCAAAGAATAAAATAAATGAACAAACAAAACAGAAACAGACTCTCAATACCGAGAACCCAACTGAGGGTTGCCAGATGGAAGGGAAAGGGGGTGGGGACAGGGTGAAAAAGGTGAGGGGATTAAGAAATATAAAGTGGTAGTGGTCATTACAAATAGTTGTGAGATGTAAAGTACAGCATAGGGAATATAGTCAATAATGTTGTAATAACTACTTATGGTGCCAGGTGGATACTAGAATTATCAGGGAGATCACTTTGTAAATTATACAATTGTCTAACCACTATGCTGTATACCTGAAACAAATAAAAAATAATACAAAATGTCAACTGTAATTAAAAATACAGCAATTTTGTTTTCTAAGAGATTTGGCTGGTCTGATGTAAATAAGAGGGCCTGCCAAGTCTTTTAGATCAACTGCTCTATGATTGTAGTAAATATGGAACTAAAAAAGATTCACTTTAAAAAAAAAAAATTTTATTTATTATTTTTCAGAGAGAGGGGAAGGGAGAGAGGAAGAGAGGGAGAGAAACATCAAAGTATGGTTGCCTTTCACCTGCCTCTCACTTTTAAGAATAGTATACTTGAGCTCTTGTTAATGCTGTCAAACCTATGTCTTCAAATATAGAAACAAATATGTTGGCAAAGAAAGGGCAATGGTTTACATTTAGACAGCTAAATTATTATATTTGGGTAATTCATATCAAAAAGCATTTGCTTGATTATCTTGTAGAGTGTTATTTGATTCTGTTAAAAGGCAGATTCACACACATCAGGGTTCCTCTAGAATAATGAAACTATATGAGGTAGCAAAACATTTTATCCCCTTGACAATAACTTACCTCGTTGTCCCATAAAAATGGTATCCCTACCACCTGGCTTCATGAGAAGTTTGTAATGTTCTTTTAAGAAAGACAGGCATCTAAATATGAGGGCAGAAACTCAAAAGCACTAAATTCTTAGGACCATAAATAATGGTGAAGAGAGTTGGAATGACTAACAAAATATGTAAAAAGTTAGAGATATAGAGTAATCATTTAAAAAACTTAGAAAAAGAGTAATTATTTCAAAGAAAGTCCATGAATTACTAAAATAAAAACTCTTCCCCACTATTTTATAAGAAACAAATAAAGAAATTAAAAACTCAAAACCACTCCTAGCACTAACAGATGGAGAGAGCAAAACATTTGGTAATAGTTTACATTGTAGTATTTTACCCATGCCAGATATTATCAAACAAAACACACTGTCAGTTTTTAAACATTATAAAATGATTAATTTTGAAATTTATTCAAGTGTTCAAATTGGTCAGAGGAAACATCTCCTGACAGGTACTTGAAACAGCTGTGCAAATAGCAGCAGCAGCTTTCTGGGGGTGGGAGTGGCAATGGAATGAGCAACTGAGTGACAGTTATCAATAATTTTAAAAGCATTCATACTTTTGTCCTAGTAATGCCGTATCTAGGAATCTAGTCTAAAGAAATAATTAGAAATAGAAATGGATTCACTCACAAGAATGTTCATCATACCATTACTGTTAATATAGAAACTATAGAAGTAATAGGAAATGGCTAAAGAAATACTAATGCATCTGTAAAATGAAATGTTAGGTATCTATTTAAAAATAATTATTATTTAGTGACTTGGTAAAATTCTTATGGTATATGTTAAATGGAAACATCAGGGTATAAAAAAGCAATAAATACACCATGACACCATGAATGCAGTTTTTTTAAAAAAGATTTTATTCATTATTTTTAGAGAGAAGGGCAGAGAGAGGAAGAAAGGAAGAGAAACATCAATGTGTGGTTGCCTTTCTCCTGCCTTCAGCTGGGGACCTGGCTGGAGACCTGGCTTGCCAACCTGGTTATGTGCTTTGACTGGGAATTGAACCAGCGACCTTTGGGTTCTCAGGCCAGCACCTATCTATCCATTGAGCCACCAGCCAGCACTCAATTTTTTTTTAAAGTATGTGTGAATATAGAAAAAAGACTGGAAGAAATCCAACACTAACTGGTTTTCACTGCTAGAACTTTTACAAGTCTCAAATATGCATTCATTTGCTTTTCCATCAGAAAAATAATAAATCCTGCTTTAAAAATAATTATAATTTAAGTTTTCACTATGACATTTGCTCTTTGACTTAATTGCTTAAGTGTTTTTTTTAAATTTTTTTAAGACTCAGAAATTGTGAAATATTATTCAAAATGAATCCTGACTCATATCTTATTCAAGTTCTCTGAGGAAGGAACAGAACATTATCTTCCTTAAAAAACAAAATGAACACCAAACATCCCTAGCACAAGGTTTTCTTTATAGTCAAATACAAAACTTTCAAACAGCTGTAGAAATATGTCAGCATTATCTTTATTTTTTAGTGGAAATGAAACACCCTTAAGTATCTTCCCCCTTCCTAATCTGTGAAGACTTCCATGAATTAGCCACACAATTAGATTAAGAGAAAACTAAAAGGCATTAAGATTAGTCATTAGAAAGAACTTCTTAGTATTGATTATTAAGGTATTAATATTTTCATCAATATGGCTATGCCTATATTCACACTCAAATAAAATAGCCCCAACATAACTGAGTGATGATTAAACACTCCAAACTTTTTAAATAACAAAAAAGACTATGGCTACTAAGTATCACTCCACTAATACTGTGGGTCAACTTAGTTCTCCTTAATCAGTTCTCTACTGCATTCTAAGTTTTATTACCTGAACCTCCCCAAGAACCTTATCTTTTAAAATCAACTGACTACTACTTTTCATTCCTTTAATCTGACCTTTCTAGGCCTGACCCATCTCTAGGGAAACTCACAACATCCCTTCTCCAAAATGTCAATTGTTAGAAAGGAAAGTGGCCTCTTGTCCCAAGCCACTGATAACACCAAGCACTTCTGTCTGTACCTTCCTTCAACTTGGGAGAAAGATCACATATGGGGAGAAAATTTTGTTCCTCCACTGATAGATGACAAAGCAATTCTATCAAGTAGTTGACTAGCAAAATATTTAGCTGGTGTCTTGCTATAGATAACTTCTCTGGACCTGCCTTCTTTATTTTTCTTGTTAACCTGTTTTTTAAACCTTGAATATTCAGCCCTTCTTCTGGATTTTTGACATATTTAAGGTTTCTTCTCCAAAGATTGCTTTTATGTAATTAGAATAGAAAATATATATATATAGTAAATACAGAAACATCGATATATCAATAGTAAATAAATATATATCATGAGTAAATCATCATCTGTGACATTTTGTATACAGCATTTCATATTTTCTTTGTGGGTTTATATTTGTGTTTGTGTTTGTGTTAATTTGTTTTTCATTGGCATGCAGGCCTTCCAAATCCTTGGTTAAATTTATTTCCTAGGTATATTCTTTTTGATACAATTGTAAATATGATTTTTAAAACTTATCTTTCTGATAGTTCATTATTAGTGTATAGAAATACAACAGATTTTTGTACATTGACTTTATATCCTGATTAAATTCATCTATAGTTCTAACAGTTCTTTTTTTATGGCATCTTTAAGGTTTTATATTTAATATCATGTCATCTTCAAATAGTGACAGCTTTAGTTCTTCCTTTCCAATTTAAATACCTTTTATTTCTTTTTCTTGCCTAATTGCTCTTGCTAGGACTTTCAAAACTATGTTGAATAAAAGTAGTGGGAATGGACATCCTTGTCTTGTTCCTGATCTTAAGGCTCTCAGCTTTTCACTGTTCAGTGTGGTGTCAGCTGTGGGTTGTCATATAATGAATATACGGAGCATACGGAAAAATGGGAATCCTTGTGAACTGTTGCTGGAACTATGTTGAAGAATGTTCCCTCTATGCACTGTTAAGAGTTTTTATTATAAATAGATGTAGAATTTTGCCAATGCCTTTTTTGCAACTATTGAAATGATTATATGATTTTTATCTTTCATTTTGTTAATGTAGTTTATCACCTTGACTAATTTGCAAATGTTAAAAACAAACAGAATGGAACCAGAGACATGGAAACAAGGAACAGACTGACCGCGACAGAAGGAATGGGGGTAAGAGGAGAGGGGGGCAAAGAAGGGGAAGGGTTTAGTCAAGGAACTAGTATAATGACCCATGGACATAGACTACATGTGGGGATTGATTATGGGAGAGGGGTGGGGTGGGTGGGGCAGAGGAGAACAATGAAACAACTATAATACAACAACAATAAAAAAAAGGAATGCATATCCTACTGCTCTGAAATGGAATGTTCTGTAAATACCTGTTAAGCACACCTATTCTAATGTGTCCTTTAAAGCTGGTGTTTCTTCATTCATATTCTTTCTGAATAATCTATCCATTGATGTAAGTGGGATATTAAAGTCTTCTTACTATTACTGTATTGCTATTTCTCCTGTATGTATAATATTTTCTTTATATATTTAGGTGCTCCTAAGTTGGGTAAATTTTACAAATGTTATATTTTCATGTTAAATTGATCCCTCTGTTATTACATAATGCTCTTCTTTCTCTTTTATTACAGTCTTTGTTTTAAAGCATATTTTTCTAAGGAAAGCTACTCCAACTTTTTATTGGTTCCCACTTACATGAAATATATTTTTCCATCCATTCACTTTTAGTATATGTGTGTTCTTACATCTGAGTGGGTCTCTTGTAGGCAGCATATATTTTGAGTTTTGTTTTTTAATCCATTTAGCCACTCTATGTCTTTTGATTAAAGAAGACATTAAGGAAAAGTAAATTAAGAAATTGATGACACAAATATAGATATTCCATGCTCATAGATGGAAAGAACTAGTATTGTCAAAACACACATACTACCAAAAGCAATATAGATTTAATACAATCCCTATTAAAATTCCAAAGGCATTTTTCACAAAAATTAAACAAACAAAACTAAAATTTGTATGGATCCATTAAAAACAACAACAACAACCACCAAAAAATAAATAAATAAAAGATCACCGAGAAACCTGAAGAGCTAGAACAATCTGAAAAAGAAGAAAACAGCTGGAGGCATCATATTTCCTAATTTCAAGCTATATCACAAATCTATAGTAACAAAAAATAGCAAGGTACTGGCATAAAGACACACACGTCAATGGAACAAAAGATGAGCACAAAAACAAACCCATGTATATAGGATATATTAATTTATGACAATGAAGGCAAGAATATACAATGGGGAAAGGATAGTCTCTTCTATAAATGATGGATAAATTGGTGAGTCACATGTTAAAAGAATGAAACTGGACTGCATCTTATACCGTATACAAAAATCAACTCAGTGAATTAAAGACTTGAATCTAAGAACTAAAGCCATAAAACTCCTAGAAGAAAACATAGGTAGTAAACTCCGGGACACAGGTCTTGGTAAATTTTTGAATCTGATAACAAAAGTAAAAGCAACAAAAAAACAAGTAGGACTACATCAAATTAAAAAGCTTCTGCACACACAAAAAAAATCATCATCAAAATTAAAAAGTAACCTACTGAATGTGAAAAAATATTTGTAAATCAAGTATCTGATAAGGTGATAAGAACCCCAAAATATAAAGAACTCATATAGCTCTGACAAAAACATAAACAATCCAATTTAAAATGGCCACGGAACCTGAATAGACATCTTTCCAAAGGTATATAGGTGACCAACAGGTACATCAAAAGATGATCTACATTATTAATCACAGGGAAATTAAAATCAAAACCACAATGAGATATACCACTTTACACCTGTTAAATGGCTATTATCAAAAGACACACACACAAAAAACAAGTTTGATGAACATGTAGAAAAATGGGAACCGCTGTGAACTCTTGCTGAGAAAGTAAACTTGTGCAGCTCTTATGGAAAATAGAATGGAGTTTCCTCAAAAAATTAAAAGTAGAACTATCATATGATCTAGCAATTTCACTTATGGGTATTTATCCAAAGAAATGAAAATACTAATTAGAAAAGAATCTACACCTCTGTGCTCATTGCAGCATTTTTTACAATAGCCAAGACAATCTAAGTGTCCTTCAGTAAATGAATAATTAAAGAAACTGCGGTATAGGTGTACACACACATCATTAATGGACCTTGAGGACATTATGCTGAGTGAAATAAATAAATAAATAAATAAATAAATAAATAAAATTCCCATCAGTTTACAAACATTCTGATCATTTACTTATTTATTTTCTATCCCCACCTAAGGACATCTTACTGATTTTAGAGAATGGGGAAAGGAGGGAAAAAGACAGGGAGGGGAAACACTGATATGAGAGAGAACCATCAATTGGTTACCTTTCGTAAGTGCCCCAACTCAGTATCCAACCTGCAACCTAGGCATGTGCCCTGACCAGGAACCCAACTGGCAATCTTTTGTTTGTGGGACAATGCCCAATCAAAGAAGCTACACTGGCCAGGGCTATTTTTTCCCATTTTAAAAGAAACTTATCTTCTCTTTACCCTTCCACTATTAGGCTGCTGGTGATAATTTTTAAAGTTACTTCTGAACTGACCACCTTACTGAAGAAAATCTTACAAGTTTTTATTGTTTTTAACTTGGTGTACTAGGATTATCGGCAGATACTGGCAAATTTACTCCCACTTATCTATTATCCATAGTGTTTATTTCATTTCCTTTCCATGACATTACTCATTCTCAGCATTCTCAGAACAATGTTAAACTATAGAGATGGTAGTGGGCATGTATATTTTATTGCTAACATTAATACTTCTATTGTCTCATCACTGTGGTAATTGGCTATTAGTTTGACAATGATATCTTTCATCATGTTAAGGAATAATTCTTCTTTCTCTTACCTACTTACCTAAAGTTTTAATCCAGGTTTAATACCGAATTTTTATCAAATGTCATTTTTGCATCTATTAAAATGTTTTTTGGTTTTTCTCACTTAATCAATGAAGATGACAAATTGTATTTAAAGTTAGTGATAATGGGAACAAACTTTAACTTATGTAATATTTGTTTTACAAAACAAATACAGCTTGATAACAAAATGAACATCTGCGAACTCACTGTACAACTTAAGAACTAGAACATCAGCAATAACATATCTACCTATCTGCTCCTCTCCTATTCCTTCTGCCTGCCTTTCTCTACCAAAGGAAACAACTTTTCTAACTTTTGCCAATTATCATTCTCTGTTTATAATAGTTTTATCACATATGTATACACCTATACAACATGTGATTGATTTTTGCCTGTTATTAAATTTTATAAAAATGTAATCTTCTGCCCACTTAGAAGAGTTTTCACTGCCATGTTGTACAGAGCTATAAATCCCTCTTTCATTATTGTGTACTTTTCCAAGGCATCAATATGCCACAGTTCATCTCTATTAGTCTGCTATTGTTGTTGATTAATGTGAACAAAGTTTGGCAAAAGAAGCTTCAAATTCCCTAGGTATCAGTAAATAAGAGTACCAACGCTCAAAAGTGTGCACAAGTAAACCAGTATTCTTCTTTTTTTTTTTTTTTTAAGATTTTATTTATTATTTTCAGAAAGGGGAAGGGAGAGAAGCAGAGAGGGAGAGAGATGTCAATGTATCATTGCCTCTCACCTGCCCCCAGCCAAGGACCTGGCTGGAGACCTGGCTTGCAATCTGGTCATGTGCCCTGGCTGGGAATCAAACCAGCAATCTTTGGTTCACTGGCCGGCACCTTATCCACTGTACCACCAGCCAGGGCTATTCTTGACACTTGAAAAAACAAATAAGCTTTATACCACAATTCCATCTGCAAATATATTTTTTTTCGTCTCATTACTGGACTTCCAAGTATACTTCAATTCTATTAAATGGCCATTGAAATTTCTTCTTGAAACCCTTTTGTTCCAAATCCCTATGCTTTCAGGACAGCTCCATCTTGATAGAATGAGGTGGGGCATATATCTGAACACCTATACAGCATTTCCCAAACCAAACACACCAAATGTCTCCTGCCTCAATCTGTTCTTTCATCTACTTTCAGATCTTGAATAATGGCCTTACTGTCCAATCAAATTCTTGTTGACATATACATGGAGCCATTCCTGACTCCTCCCTTTCTTTCCTTCCCCATATTTAAAGGATAATGAAGTCAAGTTAGCTACTGGATAAGCACACTAAATTGCAAATCTGACCACATGACTCCCTGGCTAGAAAACTATTTTTTTAAACAGATGATAATCTCCCGCAGTGTTTTTTAAACTATAGCTTAGGACCCATTGGAAGGTCAGGACATTAATTTAGTGGACCGTGACCAGAATAGAAAATATTTGAGTACACTGACGAAGGAGAAATTTTGTGCTGTGAAACTAGTTTCAGCTATATGATTGTGCACACCTGTATGTGTAAAGAATTACAATGTAAAGTGTTTTTTCTTATGAAATGTTTTTTAATGAACAAATGGATGTAGTTTGCTACACAAGTTAACTCGTGTTTGCTCTTACATTAGCTTTTGTATAAAATTGCTGGTCAACAATGACATCTATTGCAAGTAGATTTCTCCATTTGGGGAATTCAGAGGTCCCCTTCAGAAAATGATGAAAGTTATAAACCTCCTGAGAAGAGAATGTTCATACATACACCTATACATGTGATATTCTTTATCATGGTGAACCTAGCTATCGTAAGAAAACCTAGTGGAAAAATTTTGATGTCCAGATTTCCACACCTCATTGTAGACCCTCAGGGAGGTTTTATAGATGAGAAGCACTAATCTCTAGGTGTAAGTCAAATTCCTTAGGAAGGTGAGACTATTTGCTGCACCTGTTTACAACTTCTCTCATGCCCAACTAGCCTAAAAGCATTTTCCCCCTTCTTTGATCTTCTCTTGGTAGTCCAAGCCTCTACTCAAACATTACCTCTTCTCTAAGACCTCTCTGACCTTCCCTCTTCCCCTTGCTAGTTGAGGAGGTACACAACAAATGTTTATATGAATCTAAAAATTAATGAAATGCTCATGAGCATTTACTATAGGCAGGTGGATCAGTAGAGTGATAATAATAGGCTCTGGAATCGGGTGCCTAGATTTGAATGCAGGCTTCTTTGCTCATTAATTGTGTGAACTGCAACAAGTAGTTTAACTTGACAGCCATAATTTACGCATCAGCAAAATGGGAGTATCTGTTTCATAGCGTTCCTGTGAGGATTAAATGAGAGTAATATATTTGAAGTGCTTAGTAAAGGGTTCTTAGCGTATAATATTTAACAAATATAGCTCTAATTGAAAAATAACTGGAATCTATTCACAATAAAATAGATAATTGTGCATTTATGCTAAATATGGCATTAATTATAAGACTAATTAAAGAGATTAGAAAAATCTTAGCTTAATAAGGGCACATTCATTAGCCTCAAAGCGAGACTGGGTTTGCAAGTCTGTAAGTTGGAAACTTTTTTCTTCATAACATGTTTTCAAAACAAGTTACTTTTATAAGTTTAGGTTTTTAGCCTTAAAACAAATCTGAGGACATTTTAATTCCATGTTCTTGCTCCTTCCAGTTTAAATCAAAATTCAAGAATGGTTATAAAAATTAACCTTCCCTATACATTTTCCAGATTATTTAACACTTGGGCTTAGAAGCAGACTAATCAAGTAAAACTTCTGAAGAGATTCTATTTAGATAAAATCTTAGTCCAGAATATAGAGACTCTCTACTTCCACTGCATTGCTGTATTTTATTGAATCTAAGATGCTGGCAATTGTAAAACTATTCATGATTTTATGTACCACTGCATAAAATAAAATGCTAATAAACCATGACACAATACTAAGATGCCAATGATAAGATGTATTCCAATTCCAAAGACATTCAATGTTAAAAATAAAACACACCTTGAAATCAACAGCATGTAGCATGTATGTTAACATTTTTTGAAATAAGATTTGGGGCTTGGACATATTCTGCTAAATTCTTTTTCCTACTTTAAATTTTGACTTTTTTGAAAAAGGCTCTTATAAACTTATCTTGTGTACCCAGGATAGGGCCTTACACATAGTAAGAAATGAAAAGATATTTAAATAATGCTCATGGTTCAAATTTAGGGGTTGTTTAGCTCTAAGTACCACAGGTGTTTAGAATGATAAAAACATTAATAGCTTCTATGCTTAAATTAGTGCTACTAAAGTGACAATGTCTATAACATAGATGACTCAAATTCACAAGTTTCAGTTTTAGGTAGGAAACAAAAAATCAAAGCCATCAGTACCAGATTTTATTGAAAACAGATGATGTCATTTAGAAACAAGAGCTGGTATTTCAAGGTCCTATTTACCTCTGTCTATGCATTGTCCACCATGGTGCCTGGTACACAGTATTCATAATTGCTTAATGAATGAAGGTAGTAAGCTTAACTCACTGCTAAGAATGCAACTTATGGTATTTGTGGCAGCTGATTTCAATAGTTCCCGTTGCTGCTTTCCAAAGTGACCACAGCTTGGTTTCCTCTTCGACTCCTGTTTCTGATCATATTTTCAGAGGCTTGATATGCTGTAGCCCACACTGGAGGCTGTGAGAAACTGTTCAATGAGTACTTAGAAATAGTTTCTGTAGGTACCACAACACACGAAGTCACCCTCCCACACTCCACCATTCTGCACTCCTCCAAGCAGGTGTGGACTGGGTCCCCTTTATGTCACTGGTGCCTGTAGTGGTATCCGACTGAGGTGTGAAGATACACACAGATGGTGAATTTAGCTCCCTGCTCTCCTTATTGAGAAACCCTGCAGCTAGTTCTTATCCAGAAAGAAAAGGCAGGCAGGAGCGTGGCAACATAAAATAGAGAAGTTGGTGGATTTAGTATAGCCTCAAATTATGATGTGATTATTGTTTGAGATAATATGAGTTTCCAGAACGTCAGGCCATTCCTCTGAACAAATACGAGATTTTACATATACATGTATAAATACGTGTTATATGTTACATATTATACATAAAATTATATAATCTTTGTTATATAGCAAGGTTAACTATTTCTATCAAATTAGGCAATTCACTAGTATATTAATACCTTAGTAAATTAACATGTCGTTAAAGAGTTATAATTCAATGCAAATATTAAAATGTTATTTACACGTGGCAGCCATTGTAATATGTATGAAAAGAATTAAAACAGAACTACCATTACAAAAGGATGTAATTTTAACATCCTTCTAGCAGTAATTACATTCAGAGCAGGGTGTATAAAGGTAGCTGTTAGTCAGCAACCTTTGAGCAGACTGACTAAACACAACTGTTGGCCAAACCAGCGGGCTAGCCAAACCCGAAGCAGCCGGGAAAGCAGTCAGAGTGCAGGCATATTATCTAAGACGGAATGGCAGCGTTGGGGCTTTATTTTTATCCCTGCTGCTGTTTCAAGTGGCAAGTTAATCTTTGCTTCCCAGGTACCAAGTAGGTTAGGGGAGGGTAGTCTGCAGGAAGCATTTGCAGGTGGGCTGAAATTGCCTACTAATTTCAAATACTGTATAATTTAGTTTTTAAGACCCAATCTTCTCCCCAGCCCACCAAAGGAAAATAAACAATTTTTAAAAATTCAAAACGCTTTCTAAGTTTGGAAGTTAAAAAAAAAAAAAAGGAAAAAAACAGAGAGAGAGAGAGAAGAAAAATCCAACCTCTGTTCTTTAGAGCTAATGACTCTACTGCAAGAGTTTTATAGCACTATTCAAGCCTTTAAAGTTAGCAGTTAAATACTGATTAAATCTTTAGGTCACTGCGCCTCTTAGAAAGACATACATTTAAAACTTGTTTGGTTGGCTATATACCTTGTTTTCTTGAAAAAGTGTGTGTGGCTCAATATTTCATAGGGGTATTTACAGAAATTATTTTCTTTCTCCAGTTCTTTTCTTAAAAATAATTTCTAAATTACATATGCAAAACTGACTTCTATTTTCTAAAGCCCCTGGAATTGGTGAGTCTGAAGTAAGCAATTAAAGTAGAAGGAATTTTGGAACAACATTCTCATAACAAATACTGAGCAAATACTGGGGTCTGGAATCCCATTTACTGTGTGACACAGTTAACACTTTCTCATTGCCTGGAGCAATCATTTCCTAAACAGGAGTTCCTGAGGCTGCAGGCAAGACCATTCAGCAGATGTGGCCCTTATTCTCTATAAAAAGCTTGCCATTTCAGATTTTATCTGAATTACTCACATACCACACAGTTTGACCTTTTTGTGTACGTGTGTGTACATGGATTTTAATAGGACTTTTGGGATTTTACGTACCTACTGCTAGGATATCATATTTTGCACCTACTGAAACCTTTGTTCAAAATGCTGATTCTTATCAATCAGAAGTACTTGTTCCTGGCAGTCCCCTGTTTCTATAAGTTCCCAGAGGAGGGCTCTGGATAAGCTGTACATTATGAATTCGCTTCTGTGTATTAGTGTGCATATGCTTGCTTGTCAGTCTGAGTGCACGGAGAGTTGAGCCATGTCTTTCTTGCCCTGTATATGCGCACACTAAACGCTTAGCAAAGCACATGGCACTGGTTAAGTGCTAAAAGAATGTGCAATTAATAAGGAACAAGCAGAACAATGAAACTATTAGCATAGCCACTGAGTACAGTTTATTATGAAAATAATAATGTTAGTAGTTCTGCATCAGTTACGATGCCATTACTCTAAAATAGTGAGATAACTTGCTTGCAGCACCTCTCCCTTTAAAGCTGTGTGGTGATGGTGGGTGGGGAGAACCTATCCTGGCGGCAGAGACACCTACAGTGTAGTTACGTCTGCCTCCATCACCCGTGTGTTTGAGTAATCAGCTTTCAATGAACATAAAAATACAGGGTTTAGTTTTTAAAGCTGCATTGGGACACATTTTTTTTTTTTTTTGAAAATTTTCACCAGCCACATTTTCAGTACATTTCAGTTAAAATATAATAGCCAACTATTCTGATTCATATAAAGTTTACCTGACAGTAAAGATGCAGCTTTTGGAAACTGGGTGCAGAATACCAATACAGATATTTCCTCTTCTTTCTGAATCCATAAAATACCTTCAATGACATTTCAATGTCATGAGCACCCTCTTCCACTAAAGGAAAGGGGTGAAATGAAGTGTGAAAGATACAATTTACATGTTTTGTGCTATAAAAGCTCCAGCCCAACTGTGATGATAAAAATCTGGATAATCAATGATTCTCAAATACTGCTATATCTTGTTTAATTTTATAGTCTGCATTTATTTAGGAGAAAATTTCAACCCAAGAGAACATGTTCAGGTACAAAAGTAAATGTGCTTATAAGTTAAGCTGCCAAGACCCAAATTCTGACCTTCTAAAGATATTACTGAAGGGGGAAATATTCTATAATTAGTAACAAGGAACAGCATAACCACGCAGTGCTCAGCATCAGGGAAACAGGATATACTTTTAACACTAAATGTTCACTTTTAAAATATTTTAACAACATCTCAGTTATGCGTCAAATATGCCTACCTAGAGCATTATCATAATAGTTGTATATTTTTAACCACATTTGATGTAAAAACCATAAATTTGTTAGATTTGCCAAATCCTTTCTAGGAAAACTTTCCAAGTTTCTGAAACACTGTATTAAAAAATGATAAAATTTATCGTTGAGAAAAAGTGTCTTTTGTGGGCAATCTAAATTTAAACCTTCTCTTTTTAAGTCCTAAACATTTCCACATAGGAAAAGTGTAGTATACTTAAAAGTCTCTAAAGCAATCAGCACAGGCAATGTTAAATTATTATGCCTCTCTAGAAAAACAGAGGAGCACTGTACAGAAGACCCTCACATTTGTGGCCCTGTGTATTCCCTGTGGGCTGTGCCAACCCACTCTTTCCCCTGTAATGACTCTTTGTTTTTACTAAGTCCCAAAGGGCTGGTGAAAGCTAGGCAAAGGGAGAGGGGGAGGAGAGGGTGGAATGCAGCTGCAGGCCCTGAAACAATGCTGAGTCCATATATTTTGTTCCCAGTCAGAAAAATAGAAAGGGGACAGCGGTAGGGGTGGAGGGGTCAAGGAGACAGAACCCAGAATAAACAAGGTAAGGCCATGGTATCCCACAGTTATCAATCTGCAGCTTCCTTCCCATCCATCCCTCTATTTTCTACTCCATCAATTCAATAATCATTCATTTGGGTTAAAAGGCTTATCTGCTAAAATTCAAACATCCATTAGGATTTCAACCTATCAGTCCTTTCTATCCAAGTTACTTTCATCAGTGAACTATACTCAGGAGAAGTTGGGGTAGGAAGGGAGAATGGATATTGCCAAGATAAACCCAGGAAGCTGGGACATATGAGACAGAACAGCTTGGGGGAAGTAGGTTGGAGAATTCAGAAAAGGAGGTCCAAGGTTTCAAATAAAAGCTGCCTGCTTTGAAATGGTGTTTAGGGACTGGGGGCAACCGGTATGCCAGAGAAAACCATATTTCTTAAGATTGATGAAAGCTACACGTGTCTGTAGGAATCAAGAGTTTGAAAGCCTGCACATGTCGACTTATTATTATTTAACTTGGGAGCTCCAAAGACATCGATTGCTCTTCACTTTCACTTCCCTGGCCTTCATGCTCCAGCTGGGAGGGAAAATTAAGGGAAGAAGCAGACCCCAAAACAAAGCGCCAGCTGCTAGTGAGGGGAGAGCAGCTCAAGCCTGTGCCTCCCTGGTAACTGTGGATGAAAAAAGGGCTACAAACTACACCTGACAAGTCCAGAGGCCTACAAGGTGGGCCTTACAAACTCTGAGACCAAAGTAACCACATGGGATGGTGTGAAAAACAACCCTTTCTAGCTGAAAGAGTCCTGGCAGGTAGCGATATTCTAAACCAGAATCTTTCTTGACAAAGGTCAATCTTGACTTTAACTGAACTTTGTCTGTTGCCTTTTTTGCATCTACCAATAACAAACATTTGGAATGTCAGGATAATTTCCATTTTCCAGACCCTTCAGGGCACAATCACCCACCATAGTAGAAGACCACAGAGCCTCTCCTTGGTATTGTTATGTTAATTGTTAACGGAAAACTGTCCTATATTCACCTACATAAAAGAAATGTCCATTCCTTTTACTTTTTATCTAATCCCAGAGATTTCCCCTCTTTCCTCTTTCTCTGCCTCCCTAATCTACCACCAATGGGCTTCATATGACACCTTTAGGTCTTCCCCTTTGATTCTGATGTATAAATAAGTGTTAAAACTGCCATTTTATAGAGCATATTCTCAATCTATTTGGCTCAAATAAACTTGTAAAAATTCTTGCAGGTTTGGACATTTCTTACATCAGTGTAATAACCCTTTACTGGATCCATGGAGCCATCCAGGTGCATAGACTCAGGCCTGCTCCTGGAACATCCCTTCAGATATGACTAATGCCATTAAAATTTTCCAGAAAACCCAAGATGCCTTAAGTAAACAACCAAAACTAACACCTCCAAAATAGAATCAGCATGCACTAAAGACTACCTAAAAAGCTTTAAAACAAAATTCAAGGGAACCTTGTTCCAGTTGGGATCTCCATCATGAGCACTCACTCAGTAAATGGGGAGGGAAAAAAGGGATTTCCTTGTAAAACTATCATGGTGGAAAGCTCTGACATCCACACACAAACATCTTCAATTCAGCACTGCACAGATTTAAAAGTACCCCTAGTTGGTGTTGAATGATGTAACTAATCTTTTGATTCTTGAAATATTTTCAAGTTATAAATTTTAGGAAGACTGTATTTATCTACATTGAACTTTTGCATTTTGTGATGTGATAACAAGTAACAAGTATGTAGATTTATAGTAAGCAGAAATATAATCTCGCCCAACTTGCCTTTTCTCTATAGTTCTAAAATCTATTTACAAATATTCCCACTCTCCAACTCAGTAGTATATAGAGACAATTTCAGAAATGCATTATTAATTTAGGTGAAAGAATGACTGAGTCTAGTTATTAATATCAAATATTAACAACAATGAAATATTATAAACAGAAAATTCATAGGTCCATTTTATTATGAGTTATCCTTTATTATGTTTTTAAATGCAGCAATAAAATAGAACCCTTTGTTTATTCTGTGTATTGGAAAAACTTAATTTTCTATTTATACATTTCATTTCCTAGTACATACAATCAAAAAAATTAAATGGAATATCCATTACTAAAACCAATAATCACATAATCAGAACTTGCCTGAAAGTAATCATTTTTATGACTTAATTGTGGTAAACAAACATTTTTATAATACTTTGTTGCACTTTACTAAATAAATGTTACACTTTAATAAATAAAATGGTAAAAAAATGTGATTACCTATGATTCAGAAAACAACTAATGTCAATAAGTATATCTGAATTAGTTTTTAAATAAATCAATTAAAGAAGATATTTCAAGTGTCTTAAAGGTATCAGAAATTTACATTGAGTCACAAAGTTCACAAAATAGGACTGACATTACATTAAGAGGCACAGGGGAAAACAAATTTTAAAAATTAAATATAATAGTGTATGAGAATAATAGATTTTCTTACTAAATCAATGAGTACTCACCCCTTGGAGCCCTTGGAACTGAATTGAAGGTCGAAAAGGGATTAAATTCTGTTAAAAGAAACATAAGAAACAAACAGGTCAAACGATTACCGCGACACAGAATTAAATGTTTAAACTTTAAATCTGTGCATATGACCAATGCTATAGTCTGTAAAAATACCTTTTCATTATACACTTCGGTTGTTTACACGTCATTATTTTAAGATGCCTTGATGAACATGTTGCACAGTTGCCATTTCTCTGAATCACACAACCAAAGCTAGTCAATGTAGCTAACTAGGTGCTTGAAAATGACCCATACAATTTGGCAAAAATATGGTTAGTATACGAATTCAAGTATACATTACTCTTGCTTAATTTCTTTATATGCTTTTAAAAGATGGAAGACAGTCTGACTTCGGGTGATGGGCACACAGAGCAATATACAAATCTCATTATCATAAATGTACACTTGAAACCTATGTGATCCTACTAACTAATATCACCCCAATATAGTAAATAAAAAATTTTTAGCCCTGGCTGGTGGCACAGTGGATGAGGTGCCAGCCTGAGAACCCAAAGGTCATTGGTTTGATTCCCAGCCAGGACACGTAACCAGGTTGTAAGCCAGGTCTCCAGCCAAGTCCCTAGTTGGAGGCAGGTGAAAGACAACCATACACTGATGTCTTTCTCCCTCTCTGCCTCTCTTCCTTCCCCTCTCTCTAAAAATAATACATAAAAATCTTAAAATAAGTAAACAAATAAATAATTAAAAAATTAAATTAATACAAAGTAATTCTGTATCTGAATTTCATCATGGTGAAAGGAAAAAATCCAAAAAGAACTCCCCCACCCCCCAAAAAAAACAAAAACAAAAACAAAATAAATCTTGAGGTTAAAATCTCTTTGAATACCTAATTTCAAATCACTATGTACTCAATAATTTTATGACTGAGAAAGAAAAGATGGGGAGAGGGAGACATCATTGGTGGAACTTTGTAAACCATAACAGGATACTAGAAATACAAAATTAAATACTTAGAAATTAAAGAAATATAAAATTAAAGTGTTTGAGATGGAACTATGGTTTCCATTTTCCCACATTTACCAGAGATTAGTTTTTAGTTAAGGGTCAAACAGGTTACCAATTTTCTCACAAGATTCTTGCTAGGAATATACTATAATTTCTATGACAATATTTTATTTTATTATGAGCTCTCATAGCTTTAATATTTTTAAAAAAGCTATAATTATAAATATCAACCATAGTCTCAGGTATAATTTCCTGTATCTAAAGTCAACAATATGTTTTTCTATGGGAATGGTTTTCCAGAACGTTAACAGAAATTCACAGGAAAATCAGATAACAAAACCAGGAACAGCACTTCTGGTCTCATCTGGATCTCTAACGAAAATACAGAGGCAAGCACCCATGTCCTGCCTCCCCACATCTTCAGCTACTGCACATTACCCACTACTTTCAGTTACTTTCCAAAATTTCTCTGCAGATTTAATACTTTATTAATCAAGATTAAAATGAACCAAAGAGACCAAAGAAAAGGATGAGTACTTCTTAAAAGATAGATCATCTGAATATAAAACCAGATGGTAGCATTAACCATTCTACTATTATTTATTTAACTGCATAAACACCTTGGGAAGAAATTCATTATTGTAGATACTGTTATCATTGTTTTACCACCCTAAAATGATCCTTTAACTGTAGACTTACCAGCAGGTTCAAAGTACTATTTGCCACAAATTCATTTCTTAGTGTGTGAGAAGTGGGTTTTTTAAAAAGGGAAGATAAAAAGGTTATAATTGAAATTTAAAAATAACTTCCAGTAGTGACTCATTCTTATTCATACTCTTCTATGAAAATATAAAATATAGGTTAATGCTAGGGTTTCCTTACATAGAGAAGATCCCACCCAAACCTGCTTTCCATAGCTAAGAATCCTGAAATAATGGCAGAAACCCAGGGGAGCCCCTCCTCCTGTAGAAGTCAGAAGGCCCTACAATTTGGCTAACACAGGTCCAGGCTTCAGTTTTCACAAGATTTCCATCCTGAGAGAGCCCCACCTCCTAGGTCTCCCTTTAAACCACAAACAGTGAACATCTCTGAGGCTGGTTATACGTTCCTCCCTGACTGCTTGCAACTCAGAAGCTGTCTTCAGGTTACCACTGGAATCTGAAATTCTCTATTAAGTTCATCAATTCTTCCTAGTCAAACTAATGCTAACTTTTCTCAATTTTGAAATTGCTCATTTGTCCGCTGGCTATCACTGCTTCCCTTACACTTACAGACACAGCCTTCCCAGCCCTTAGATTGTGCCTTTCATTTGAAAAGCCAATCTCCTTCCCTTGCCTCTTTCCTTTCTTGTCCATCCATTCCCCTCTGCAGGCTCACCTTGTCTGTTTGGTGATGACTCTGCATCTCTTTTCTATCCCTCAACTGGCAGCTGTCCACAACTTGCTACTTATAAGTCACTGCCTAAAATACACATTAGAAACTCTCACTGACAGCAAAACTGGCAAACATTAAACCATCCCACTTCACCCCCAAACTGGCACCTCTTTCCTACGTTTTTGTCAAGGGTACTTCTATCTTTTTGGTTCTCTGGGCTTACAACCTTAAATTTTGTTTATAATCTTCTCTCCCCTAACCCCCACTATATTCTGTTAGGCAACTGCAGGCCACTAGAATCACAGAATTCTGAATCCAGAAATAATATAGTTAATGTTCTCCCCAACCCCCTGGCAATGTGTCCTATTACTATCTAAGCTAGGGCCAGAACTCAGGACTCTGTCCTCCTACTTGGTCATGCTGCTTTTCTTCTACCTTTCTACCTTGAGCTCTACACACATCTGCTGTGGGAGAGTCAAGGGGTAGGGGGGCCTATTCCTTCATGCCAGAGTTCACATTTTAGTTGGGGAACATCAGAGAATGATTAATTCTACCAGGACATGTAGTAAGAACTCTCAAAAAGGAGACTATGGGTTAGAAGAGATACTAGAAAAGCTGAAGGTCTTGTGGAAAAGGTTGATCTTGGGTAGCAATTTAGAAAAGGCAAACTCCAGGGATAGAAAGTGTCCTGCCTGAACCAAAGAGAAAGGAGATAGGAATGGGAATTATGTGGCAGAGGGCAGGTGTCTGTGTACAGAGTTCTTTCATACTTGAAACACGACACAAAGGATAAAAATTGGACCTGGAAATCCCTGTTTAATCTTTCCTTGGGCTCAAAATTAGTCTTCAGTTTTTGCTTCTATCCACTACAGAATAAATAGGACAGTAATTTATTTATTTATTTAAAAACATTTTATTTATTATTCTTAGAGAGAGGGGAAGGGAGAGAGACATTAATGTATGGTTGCCTTTCACCTGCCTCCAGCCACAGACCTGGCTGGAGACCTGGCTTGCAACCTAGTTTTGTGCCCTGACTGGGAATCCAACCAGTGACTTTTGGGTTCGCAGGCTGTCACAGGACAGTAATTTAAATTTCAGACTTCTATGATTTCAAAAGATCTATCACCCAGGGAAATAACCCTACTTTAATCTCCCCCATTTCTCCCTCAGGCAGGGCCTTTGATGTGATAAACAATTGGAGGCTCTTCTAATTTTTGGGATAAGAAAGTGAGTTTCAGAAAGAAGTATTCCAGGGCAAGTAGCTCAGAGAGGCTGGGGCTAGGGTGAAGGATTAGAGATTCAGCTCCAGGGGATGCTTTATAGAAATACTCCAGTGATAAGGGCCTAAATTAGTACGACTTCATCTGGACCACACAGGAGTTGGGGGAATGGGCAGATATTCCCAAGGAAGAACAATATAATGTGCTGAAAGCTTGAACACTGAATACCAGACACTAAAGAAAAATGAAGCCACGGTGCCTCCAGGGCTCCCAATCATCAGCTTTGGCCAGTCAGTCCCAAACTTTCTCAAACTAAACTCTTAGTCTCCACTTTGAAAACCTTTACCTATTTCAGACCCCAAGCACGTGGGTAAAGGCCTTCCTCCCTTCTTTTCCTTCCAGTGTTGCTCATCTCTCAAGTTACTAGCAGGAGCTCCCTCAGACACCACTCAGCCTGCAGTGGTTTCATCAAAGCAAAGCCGACTCCTCCACGTAGGGAACAGACCCGCCATCCTTCAGAACCAACTAATTTCATCTTCCATTTCCTCCAAACTGGCTCAGCCACCTAACCTGTTTGTTTGCTTGACAAACATTTTCTTCTCTACCTCCTGTTCCTCCAACCTGGCATACCTACCCAAACACATTTTACCAGTCCATGCTAATCACTCACTTAACATACAGGTTTAAGATTCATTTCCCCAGCTAGGCCTTCCTTTGGATATAACAGGAATGGAAGACACAATGTGTTTAATGACACAAGGCAGGTAAATATGACAGACGGGGTATAAAGCAACAAGGCTTGGTGAACACCTAGAGAAAGAATGTCTGACCCAGAAGGGATTCAGATTTCTAAAGTTAAATCTTTTTCAGGTCAAACAAAAGACTGCTACTGTCATTTTGCTAATACTGGTCTATGCCCACTTTGAATTAATTCCTGTTAGCTGTTGTTTTTCCAGATGCCTGTGTCTACAATCCTGCTACATTGGAGTTGCATTTTTCCATAGGTTGTCTTACTCCACGTTGTTATGATACAGAGGATTTTAACATATATTTAACTTACAAGTATTTATCTACATTATGCTCAGTTAAAAAAAAAAAGTATTATAAAATTACTTGGCCATGTTCTCTTTATAATATACAGTATACACCATACACATTATTTATATACCTTATAGGTTACTATTCAGGGTTGTATAGACAAAACAGTACAACTATGCTTTTACATCAGTTTAGAAACTTTCAAGAGTAATTTTGACTTTATTCAGTTTCTTGCCTCATCACCTGAATTTAAAACCTAACTTCCTGATTCGACTTCTAATTCTGCCGTCACTTTACATAGTTTTGTAATGCATAGAACATTTCTATATCCATTGTCTCAAGCAAGCCTCCTAAAACCAGCCCTGGGTGGTAAAAAGACACAATTATTCCCCATTTCAGAGAGAAGGATAGAGGAGTCTCCAGTAGGTAAAACGTGTTGCTCAGAATCATCAAGTTAGTGATTAGCAGAGCTAGACCTCATATCCAGCCATCTGAATCCAAACAGAACCCTTTCTTTTTTCTTGCTTCTATAGCAGGTTACCTTGCAGTGCTGAACATTAAAAAACCCTTAAATGCTCTTTCAGTTCTTCTGGTATTTTGTTTCCAAAAAAAAATAAATTTCATAAAATCATCATTTCCAAAATTCAGTTTCTGATTAAAAATTAATATTCTTAAATTTTGTTTTGCTATATGGAACAAATATAAATATTTGTGCTAGTATTTCTACTTTAAAAACAATAAAACCCTCGTCTATGGAATAGCTGTGAGTGCTTATCCAAACTGGACAAACAGGATCACAGTTACAAAGACGCTCCTATAAGACATCTGACAACCTCGAAGAGAAAAATACATAAGAGAACCTTAAATGCTTTACTGATTTTATTCTGAATATTAGATGAGATGTTACTAAGCTATAGTTATTGAATGTTTTTTAAAAATACAAAAGACAGCTAGAACTCCATATCACTATTATGCACCTGACCACTATATGAATGGGACAGCTACCAGGAACAGGTTGCAAAAGTCAACTATTATAAGCAAATGGTCCAAGCATTTTAGTTTTTTTAATCTAAATGTTTTAAAGCCTAAATTCAACTGCACAAACATGATCTGAACTCACGGTGTATTTTTTAAACATGGTTTTAAAAGATTATGTAATTATATAACCGTGGCTGGTTCACAGTGTGAACCCAAATGTCTCAGGTTCGATTCCCAGCCAGGGCACATAACCAGGTTGCAAGCCAGGTCTCCAGCCAGGTCCATAGTTGGAGGCAGGTGAAAGGCAACCATACACTGGTATCTCTCTCCCTCTTTGCCTCTCTCCCTTCCCCTCTCTCTAAAAATGATAAATAAAATCTTAAAAAAAAAGATCATGTAATTATAGGTGGCCGAATATGATATGGCATGTTTTAAAATAATGTTTAATTCACTAAGGACATTTCCATTACAGTGATTTTCAACACTGAAATCAACTTTTGATTTTCAGCTTTAATTAAATATTTACACCAAGCAGCTCTTTTAAAAATCAAGTAACTAGTGTTTAAATGAATAGTAGATGAGCTATAATCTAAGTAAGATTGTGATCTGGTATCTTCATCCAGTCAAGAAACACTGCAGACTGAAATTGGCTAGGAAACTCCTTTTGACAAATGCATCAACAACCTGATAAAGGTGATGTTTCAAAGTCAAAAGGCCCTGTTAAATTCTTTTTAGAGCTCCTTGAATAAACCCTCCATATGTCTTAGAAAATGTAGGTCATTCTTAAGCGAAGAATAAGAGTATAAACAATACTAACATGCTCAAAAGTTTGATTATACTCTTGACATCTGCCATTACAAGCCAATTCTATTGCAACAAAAACTGCTCTATGTCCACTTGTTTTCAGGGACTATTTCTTGCAAAATAGCAGGACTATAAAAGTAGTATGTAATTTACTAAGTAATCATAAGTTTACTGAGTAATCTTAATTTCTGACAAAACTCTTTTAGGGTGAGAGAGGAGGAGCAAGGATCATCTTTCTTTGGAGTTGAGAAAGTTATCCTATAAAAATTGTTAAAAATTATCTTTTGATTGTTTACATATTACACATGTAGACAAATTAAATCTATGATTACTTTCACTCTATCACCCACATTTTTGTAAATATAAAAACACAGGAAATAACATTCTTAGCCTAAAAGAGTGATTTCTCTAAGAAACACATTATAGAAATTATTCTAACTTTAGTTTCTAAGGTTAGAGATGTACTTGAAACACTTTCCACTTTCCTTCTGAACCCGTCATGGAACTTTGACTTGATGCAAAATTAACTCTTAAAATAATTTAAGGATTCTTGGATTATTTAAAATCAACCAACAAGCATTTATTAAACACTTGATATTTATCTGAATACCTAAGCTGCATAATGATATGATACAGTGCTAAAAATAATTCCGAAGTCAAATGAAATTTTGTAACTTTGCCCAAACCAGAAAACTCTATAATGGTGACTGCTTTAAGTGGGACTGTTGTAAGAAACATTATAGCTACATAGTCACTATTTATTGAGTGCTTAAAATGTGTCAGGTAGTATTATTTTTACTATCACTTCTGGGAATTCTCAGAACACCCTGTGGGACAAATATTATTATTTCTGCTTCTCAAGTAAATCCTATGAATTACCTAAAGTTATAAAGTTAATAAATTACCTCAAATCCTGGTAACTGTCTCACTTTAAGAACTGTGTTCTTACCCACATTTTATGCAGCAGCCTCTCCTGCCCCTCCTTAAAGTAGTTACATAAAATGTGAAACAATGAAAGCTAAAGATTAATCACTGATAAGAATTGAGAGTTTTGCGGGAATCACTTATTTTGGTTTTGCACTATTAGCTTAGGGAAAATATCAGACACTTGAATTTTTTTTCCCATGGGCAAATAAATAGTAAAAAATAATTATTTCCCTGGGATGCAATTTGTATAAGATAGACCCTATTTCTTTCCTAAAAGAGGTACTAAGCCATTTTAATTAACTTGTGGTTATGCTTTTTTAATTTAAAGAAGCCATTTATCCTATTCTTTAAAACATCTCTGATAGAGAAACAAAAGACTATTTAATGATTATATTTTAACCACTGTAATAAAAAATAATAATCTAGGCAGGGAGAGAAGAGAAAGAAAATTGGGGGCTAAAGCAAGAAACAGCCTAGGAAATTAGACTGTTGATCCTGAAGAAATCAAATACACTCAGCTCTTGTCATAAACTGGTAATGTTTAGAATGATGGCATGAACATAAAAGTTAGAGGTAATCCAAAGCTGCCTTAATAAAGGGTTTCTCCTTCTTTGCCCCCAATCTTTTATTAGATATCCCCTCCCCACAAATAACCATTAAGCTTAACAAAATTTAGTATTTTATTTTGTGAGCCAGTCCACCCTTATAGGAGAAACTCCTTCTCTGCAGATTTAGAAGAACCAGGTTACACAGCATATGGAACAAAGAGTAATTTCTTTCTGGCCATTATAGCGCAGAAAAGAGTGAAATACAAAAGAGATTACCAAAATAGTAGTGACAAGAGGTCAAAAACCTAATCTATTTAACACAATTCTTGTTTTGAAAGGTAGCTTCTAACAAACTACAGTGGCACAGTCCAAATGAAAAATGAAACAAAACAAAACATTATTGTTGTCAAACCTGTCTATTTCAAATAGCTCTTAAAAGGAACATAGAAGGCTAAAATTTAAACTGAACAACCAGCTAGTTACTGTGAACCAGCCAAAAAGCCAATAATACTTGAAGAAGCATAATACCCTATCATTTTTTTTTCCTGAGGAGAGTTTAATGTGGGCTTTATAATTGCATGACAAGCTTACATGTCAAATCTGACTGTAAATGTAAACGAAGGTTTATTCCCTGGGATCATAATGTCTAGAGCCAAAGTGTAAGGAGAGCAGTAAACTTGGATTGAAATTTTAAAATACTAAAAATTGCTAAAATGAAACATCAAGGGAGCTATTAGAAAGCTTGAAACCAGGAAGCTACATGATCATACTTAATGTTGTGAAAGGATTACTCTGGTTGCTGTGTGGAGAGTAAAGGACGGGGGGATGGGGCGGGGGAAGAATGGAAGCTTGCAGGCTAGCTGGAAGTCAATGGCAGGGGTCCGCAGGAGAGATGATGGTCCTCAGGGGTAGTGATGACCGAAGACTGAGTGACAGGATTTAAGGATGGATTATGCTAAGTGAAATTAAACCAGGGGGTGAAAGACAAATACCATAAGATGTTTGTGTGTTTGTGAGCAAAACACAGCAAACAAGCAAAATAGAAACCAGAGGTATGGAAATGAGGAAGAGACTGACAGTGACCAGAGGAGAGTTGTGAGAGGCAGGAGGAAGGAAAGAAGGGGAAGGGTCTAGACAATAAATGACCCATGGACATGGGAGGGTGGGGGTTGACTGTGGGAGAGGGGGTAGGGCAGGGCAGTGGACAGCAACAGGGAGGAAACTGAGATAATGGTAATAGAACAATAAAAAAAAAAAAGGCAGAAAAAGAGGAGACAAGTCAAGGGATACCAGTTAATCCCACTTACTAAAATGGGAAATACTCAAGAAAATGTAAAATTGAGTAGTGAAATCAAGAATTGTGTTTGGGCCCTGGCCAGACAGCCCTGATATTGCCAAAGGTTGTGGGTTTTATGCCTGGTCAGGATACACAGTCAACTAATGAATGCAAAAATGTGTAGAACAGCCTGATGTTTTTCTCTTCCACCCCTCCCTCCCTCCCCCTAAAATCAGTTAAAAAGAAAATAATAATAATAATTGTGTTTGGATCTACCTGAGATACCTATTAAACATTGATAAGGAGATAAGGTGTTGAAAGTAAATGTTTGGAGTTGGAGGAAGGTCAGAGTTGGAGAAAATATTTGGAAATTATTACCATAGAGATGGCATTTAAATTCCTATGCCTAGATGAATTCACCTAAGAGGAGTGGAGAGGAAAGGCGGGAGCTGGGACCTCTAGCATTCAGAGTCTAGTGGAGCACAGGCATCAGAAGAGACTGAGAAAGAACGGGGAGGGAGGCAGGAGGAAAATCAAGACAGTGTTTCTAACAGGAGGGAGTAAGTAGTTAACAGGACGAAATGCTGCAGAGGTCAGGTAAGACAGGTACAGAAAGATGACATCTGGACTTGGTCACAAGGGACCTGGTCAGTTGCAATCTCAGGAGCATGGTGGACACAACCCAACTGGAACGAGCTGAGAGAGGATGGGAAGTGAAGAAGCAGACACTGCTTCTCAGGTGAATCCTCAAATGTACTCATTGTCTTTTTAGATGTCCCCTTGAATAAAGACTTTATTATACTTTTTTTCATATGTCTAGATTTTGTTGATGGCAGGGACTGTCCATAACTTACTAATCTTTATATCTCCAGTGCCTAGTTCTATACCTGGCACATGTCAAAAGATTAATAAATGTTTGCTAAATGGATAAATGAATATTTCATAGTTACAGTTCTGACTCCTACCTCTTAATCTTTTATTAAAGAAAAAAACCATCTTAAGATACTCAACTGTGTTTTTATTACATGAATATGTTTTGTGGTTCTCTGAGGCATCAGGATTTCCAGTAATTAAATCCAAAAGCAATGATACTAGTAAATATTATTTTAAAATGTGCTAACACTTAGGTTTCCAGGCATGCATATTTAGATTCTAAAGTAACTCAGTGAATCCTACTACGAAGTCCAAGCCTAGCTCCACCTTTGAACAAGTTTCGCTATTCAGTGAAAAAGCCTTCTAGGCTTGGACCATGAACCAAGCATCAATAACTAACTAGTCAATGATAATGTATATGTATGACAAAAGCATTATGTACTCACGATGATCTTTTGTTTTATTTTTCACAATAAAGCTGCCAAATAAATAAAAAGGAGAGAATCAAAACAACAAAGCAGATATGGAGGTAATGTAGAAGTGAAAACATTGATCCTTTCAAAGCCTTTAGAAATCATTTCAAAATGATGCTTGAAATGCATATCCAGGTACATTAGAGAGAATTACTTAACATTTCAGTAATCATCAGTGATAGGAACCACAGGTCTTATCTTCATATTAGAATCAAATTTGCTTTTTATATTGTGTTCTATGATACTCTTAAGTGCAATTGATAGAGATGGCTATTGAATAAAGGAAGTGGATGAAAATACAACCAAAATTTAAAAACTTCCTGCTAAAAAGCAAAATTTTTTTTACCTAATAATTCCAACTTCCCCCAGTCATCGCCATTCCCCCAAATTTCTATCCAAACATAAGTTTATATGAGACAATGTAAATAATATAATATTGTTCTAGTCTAGCCTCAACCCCCCAGAAATACTTCTCAAATATAAAACATCCAATCAAACCTAGTCACCAGGCCAAAGGCAGAGTGAATATTCATAAAATGTACATATCTCCCTCACACCAACCCCACTCTCCCAGCTGCTTCTGATTTCCCTCTTTCTACCAAGGGTACCCCTTTGCAGTGCTGATGGCTAGAAATCTCAATTCTACCCTATTCCTTTAAAACTTGTTAAATTCTATCAATTCTATTTATCTCTAATACCTCCCATTAGCATTTACTTTAGACCAAAATCATCTCTGGCCTAAACCACATATTTCTTCATAACTGTCTATGATCTTCCAGCTTTACCTTATATTCCTCATGCACAGCAAGGTTAGAATAACCCAAAAGCATACCTCAAATTACCTTAAATTTCTACTCAGTGTCTTCCCAATTTTGATGAAATAAAATTCAACCTGCTCCCATGTGCCTTTCCTCTAAATCTACCTACATTTTTTTCTCCTGCACTGCAAACTAAGTGGAGCAGGGTCTTCTTTACAATTCTTAGAGCTAGCTCTAGAATGAAGCAGTCCCTTCCCTGCCTATGACATTTCCTCTGTTGGAAATGTGGTCCCCCACCTACTCTTTGCCTGTGAAAACCTTGCTAAAATCCTTTAAGACTCCAGTATGGTTTCTAGACCAATAACATAACAGATCTGCAATAAGAAAAGAAATTATGGGATTTGTGTGATAATACAGCGCAATGAAACTAGTAGCCAAAAGCTTAGACTGTACAGTCCAATTCAAGGTGCTAATTTGATTCATGAATCTTTAAGGAGCATACAGCCTAATTAATGAGATTGTCTTTTCCTATATCCTACATTCTTACACTGCTAGTCATGGAAATGCTAGGTTTGGCCTTTGTTGGCAAAATATTAATGGTGGAACTTAAACCAGTTCTTCCTAAAGATTTAACATTGGCTCCAAACAGCCATAATCTCACAACAGAAATTATAGATAGGTAAATAAACTGGGAGGAAGGGAAAGATGAGAAATACAGAGCAATTCTTCCTGAGAAACCTGACCTGAGTTATGCCATATTTTTCAGCTTCAGTTTAGCTGTAGAGACACAGCCATTAAATTATTGTATTCTATTCCAGACCTGCCACTTTTCTAGGTTTTTACTTAAATCATGGGAAATGTCATATGGAACTAGAAGTATGCGGGAAAGTCAAATAAAGGATTAGATACATGTTGTTTTCTTTATTCTAAAACTTAGCTCATCTTAAATGCAGAAATGCCCCAAATATCACATTTTAGGGACATCTTCTCAAATACTCTAAATACATTTGGCCGAAACTGGCAAACAGGTGTAAGGAACTCTGGTGCCAGGTCTGAGTCTATCTTGGTGAAACATTAACACAATCTGACCCTGGTTTAGCCAAAATTCCCATTCATCTCTCTCTGCTGGCTTGATCACAAACATCTACCATAATCCACAAACATCCACAATAAGCACGGTGAGCATAGCTTCCATGGAGCAAACGGATCAAACAGGAAAGCCTGGATATGGTCATTGTCCTCCGGTAAACTTCTCTGTAAACCATGCCAAGAATTCTACGCCCCTTTCCTTTTAAATCCTTTTCTTGAACATGTTCCAATCCTTTGCATATGTTCTATCTTTCTTCTCCCAATTCTGGTGCCAAAATTCCCTGTCTATCTTTGTAGGCAATCTGTCTACTGCTTTTCACTGAGAGGAGCACCCTCCTTTGCACCAAGCACCTGATCATTTGAATAAACTTTTCAATCACACTGCAACATGGGGCACAAACTTTACCGGATAAAAAGCTTTTTAAGACCAAGTTCAGCCTGACAACAGGTCTAAGTCAAAAGTCAGTAAAATAAACATTTAAATTAAACCTGGCTACCTTTAAAAAGTGCAACGAAAGGAATGCGCTAATGCAAGCCTCCCTGTTCTACTTAATAACACGTCAGCTGACAGTGGCAGAGTTGCGCTGGCAAGTTGGGATGCTAGAGTGGAGCCTTCGGGAGGACAGGGTCGGTTGTAGTATTTATAAAGTAGATTATTGAACACACACACAATTGAGGGTAGGAGAAAAAAAAGGAAGAGATAAGAAAAATCAAGGTGTGAGTCTTTTTTCTGCCTTAACCCACAATTAATCAAAAGCTGAAAAGTTCTCCCGGTAGAATGAAAGACTAAGGAGAGGAAATCACCTAACCCCTGACCTGTGAGATCAGTAATTTTAAAACATCAACACGTTAAAGGGAGCTACCATGAAGGATATTACTTTGGAGGTTTAAATAAGACTTTATGCTTTGACTGGAAATAATAATATCTGGCAATACTGAGAGAGACTGAGTCCTCATGGAATATTAAATGTAAGTATATTTACATTTAATAGTTTCAAAACATCATTATTTACCTAAAGACAATAATCAAGGCAGGAAAAGTAAACCAACAATCAGAATTGACAAGAATGTGTTAACAGAATCCTTAAAGGCATCTACTTTCTGTCCTTTAGACAGAGAATGAATGGCCAAGCCTCTGCCCTCAAAGGCATCCATGCAAAACTTTTTAGGTAATAGTTGGGTACACATGATAATATTATTTGAGCTACCTCATTTGATGCTTTGGGCAAACATTAAAAAAATAAATAAATTTACAAGTGCAGAATATTCTGATTGGATTTTTGTTCCCAAATTAGCATTTTTCATTTTTTGTCTAAAAATAGAAAATGTAAATAATGAAGGCCAGTTAGGTTTGTCTGTTTGTTTCCAATTAAAGATTGCTTTCATGAACCCTAATAATTTCATATGCTTGCTCAATTATGTGTAAGGCACTTATGTATTTTTGTATAAATCATAGTTTCTCAAAATTCCTAAATTTACCTCCATGAAGCTGTAGGTCAAGTGAGTTAATTTAGAAGACAAAATCCAATGTACAAAACAATTTGAATAAAAATAAGTCTGATGCTTAATTTAGTAAATTAACCTGTTGAAATTTCTGGCCCTTAGAAAGTCATTAGGAGAGGAGGATTAATAGCCATAACCCTTCACAAACCAAAGCTGCTTGGAGACCACTTGTCAAACATAATGCACCTTCCTACCTGAGCACAGGAACGGTGGGGGCAGTTTCATGTGATAATTCACTTGACCACCAGAAATGTTTTCCCACTTACCTAATACATGCCACCATATTTCTAAACAGCAGCTACAATTTAAAGTCACAAACCTTATTTTTGATAAGGGTGGGAGGTGTAAAATACCAAATAAGTACCCTTTCACTGGATGATAAAAGCTCAGTCTGATGGCTACTGGTGGCAACAGTTAAATATGCCTGGGGGGAGCCCTGGCCTGGCCAGAGCCAGGAGGGGCACTGAGGACATATCCGTGGGAGGCTTTTCTGAACATTGCCAGCAGATCCTGCAATATTCCCAAAACAATGTTCAGCCACCTAAAGGGTCCCTCATTTCATTTTCTCCAGTCTCTTCCACCTTTTCAACCATCTGAAATTAACAGTCTCACTCCTTTCCTGGGCCCCACTGGTATTACAGATCATGAGCACTGGGGGCCTCTCTGTCACCTCACTCTCCCTGGGTACCATCTCTTCCTCCTGCGACCCATACCTCATCCCTGCCAAATGTACAGTATCCACCAATTTCACTGTAGTCAACTGTACAGTTTTCTGTTTCCCCAAGGTTGACCTACTGCCCCCAAAGATGCCCCTCTACCCTGTGTGTCGGTCTTTCTTTGCTCCCTAGGTCTGTTTCTGACTAGAGGTTGGCTTTTTCCTGCTGGCTTCTTCCTTTCTAACTCCTATGTGTTTTTCTGTTTATATCCCTTGACCTATCTTCCTCCAACTGTCATTCTTTCCCATGTTATACTCCCCTTGGAACAGGCAAGCTTATCTCTCCATCTTGCAGGGCTGAGTTTCTCTCTAGTGTCTGCCTCTGTCCCTCAGCCTGCCTATCTGGCTTCCCCAGATGGGCCTCCCCACTCCATGCCGGTGCTGGTCTCTTTCCTGCAGGTGCACCTGTCTGGGAGTACACATGCAGTATTGTGTTTCTTGTATCTCATTGCATTCCCATTGCTGTTGCACACTGACCTCTCAGTCACACACGAGACATTTTCCTTGGGATTTCATGGTGTGTAGGAAAGTAGCTCCCTCCCCTCTGCATGCACTCCTCCCTCCCCCCCAAGTCTAAGTGTTTCTCATTTATATGCGTCTTTGGTGGGTAACATATGTGCCCTGAAATGTACACCCATGTGCCCACTCAATTCTGTCGGCGACCTCCTGACAGCATGCTCACTTTTATCTCTCCTGATGTTTACATGTACACTATCATGTGAGTTCATGTATTTCCCAAGCTGTGCACAACTGAGTGCCTCCCCCTGTATGCATGTTTATATAGCGGGCCTCTCTGAACGTGAGTCTTCCTTGGTCCAGGTTCACATGCTCCCAAGTGAACCAGGGTTCATACCTCTCCTGTGGCGCTGCCTCCTACTCAGTAGTTCTTCTATGCATTTAAAGTGCCTGGCGCTAGTGGGAGCTCAACAGATGTTAAATCTCCACTTTTAACTGAGTCTGCATCTGAGTCTGCCTCCGTGCCAATTTTATGAAATCAGTTCATCAGTGTATTTCCTTGGTATAGTCTGGGCTGTTTGTCAGGATACTATGTGGGTTATACCTCCCTCCAACTCTCTCTCCTCTAGAAGTAAATGTTACCCGTCCACATATGCTATATACCTCCCCTTACGCAATGTGCCCACTCCGTCTCCCTCATTCACACTGTACTGCATGCCCATAAACGGCTTCCCCATGCGAGAACTCTGGTTGCGGTGTCGGTGCGGTGTCTCTTTTCTGTGGCGCTCTCTCTCTCTCTCTCTCTCTCTCTCCCTCTGTCCCTGACTTTTTTATTTCAATATAAGAATACATTCCCGAATTTGTACTCCAGTTGCGGCATATGTGCCTCCATATGTATCAACTTGAGTTGTATATCCATGGGTCAGTCTCCCTCCCCAACGCAGTGCGGGGCAGCAAAAGGGATGAGTACCCCCCACCCTTTCAATGTCCGTGAGTCTCCCTGAAACGCGGGCGGGGCTTCTTTCCTGAACGAGGAGCCTCCGGGAACCTCTGTTCCCAGTAATCAATGTACTGCTCCTCGGAGAGGGCTGGGTGTGGGGAGCCAGCTCCCTGGATCGTGGTGTTGGTGCGTCTCTGCGAACGCAAAGCGCCTGTGTTCCTGAGCCCCTGGGAATGCAGAGGACGAGTGTGCCCCCCTCCTCACTTGTACGCCGGGCGCCGTGTCCCAGCCTTCGCTAGTGCACAGTGCGCCACCCTCCCCCCATACGCGGAATGCCTGCGTCCCCACCTCGGCGAGTACACGGTGTGTCTCCTCATAGACGAAGCGCCTATGTTCCTAAGTCTCTGCGAGTACAAGCCGCGTTCCACGTTATTCGCGGACCGCCTGTGTCAGGGTCCCTCCGTTCCACAGTCCCTAAGTGTTACCCCCAACCGCGGACGCGCTGTGCCCACACGGTGCACCACCCCACTCCCCCACCCACATCCCGGCTGTGAGTAGCGCGGTTTTCTCACTTGTCTCCCTGGTCCTCTCTCCCTCAATGGGACAGAAAAAGCCAGGAAAACCGCGGTAGCCGTCGGAAAGTCCCGCAGAGGCGGCACTGCCAAGACAGAGCAGCCGCGGCCTCGGCCCCGCCGCCAGGGGCCGCTCGCCCTCCGGCATCTCCGCGCTAAAGCGCCGGGCTGGCCCAGGTCGGCGTCGTCAGCGACCCTGCCCGGCCCTGCGTAGCTCTGCCTCGGTGGCCGCTGACAGCAGTGGCGGCGAGCCACACTCCTGCCTGCCCCGTGCCGGGTGCGGGGGTCCCGGGGAGGCGCGGCCGGGTGGCCAGGGGCGTCCACCCCTAGGCAAGCCGGGAGGCTCGGCCGGCCGGCCAGCTCACCTTGTGGCTCTGGTAGGTCTCGAGCGCCCGGATCGCCGTCTCGGTGAGCTTCACATGCAGCACTGTGATGTTGTCCTGCCCCAACCGTCCGCACGACAGCCCATAGCGCTGCTCTTCCCGCAGGCCCGCCGCCCCCCCTGCCGCCATCTTAAACTCCCTGGGGTGCCGCCACCGACGCCGCTCCGGCTTTAGTCTCCACTGCGGCCGCGGCTGCTCGCGCTTCTGCAGCCGCCGCCACAGCTACGGCCATCCCGCTGCTGACGTACTGTCATGTACTGCGCTCAGCCAGACTTCGGGCTGCCACTGCCGCGGCCAGCCCCACCCTCCAGCCCCGCGCCCCGCCCCTGGCTCGTCTCATTGGCCCCGTTCCCCTTAGAACTGCTCTCATTGGCCGCCACCCTTACAGGGGCGGAGCCCAAAGTCGCCGGAGTTTTGGTCTCCGAACGGGACGTCCAAGAGGTGAGAGGCTGACGTCGAGGTGACGCGTTAACTTAATCACATATTACGTCACGTCTGGTCTTCTTGGCTTACGGACCACACTTGGCCAGGCTGGCTTGCTGGGATCTCCTGCTATTTTGGGAGTCCAAGTTGTCTGATCTGGTTATCTGGAGGCACAACCCTGCCCCTTGGAGGATAGTAGTGGCGGGTAGGGGAGTCTCTTCCCGCGCTGGTGGTCTTGAAAGGAGGATCCGCACCCTAGTTGTGTGTCTGAGTAAGGACTTTGTCCCCAGACCGCCAAGAGAAGTTTTTGGAGATTGGTGTAAGCGTGTGAGAGACGACGCAGTAGGTGGAGTCACTGGTGAGCTTCTCAAAACTCAGTTTAGTACTGTGGAGCACGCGGAATTTTCACCCTAAACTTGAAATTCCCGAGTCGACCCTAGACTTTAGGTTTGTGTTTAGACTGTGTGGAACATGTTAAGTACAACACCATGCGTAAGACTTAAATGTCTTTGATGTGGTGGGCATAGTATTGTAGAAACTTGAACTTCGAGGTCTTTCCCTGCCTTGCTCGATTGTGATCCCTTAGGAACCTATTCCATTTCGCTGGCGCTCGCCAGGGAGCAGGGTTATGTGTGCCTAATTAGGGAAAGGCGTTTTGGGTTGGGGTGATATCTCCTTTTAAAGGACTGTGGGAGAGTACAACTAGCCTCCACCTAAATTAAAAGAAACATTGACACCTCTCATTCTCTGATTCTGTTTGAGCTCTGTCCATTTTATTTGCCAGGGATGTGGGGAAACCTAGCTGCGGTTTAAGCCATTGATGTTAAAGTGGGGAAGATGGGGGTGTGATGGTGTGCCGAGGCTGGGCATATTTTCCATTCTTCGCGAAGCTCCGTGTGTAGGCGTGGCTAAAGGAAGGAACCTCCTCTGAGCTCTCAAGAGACTGTGTTGATAGACTGACAGGCTTCCCGTTAGGATGAATTAACTGGGTGATCAGAAACACCAGGTAAAAGCAAGCCATTGCTAGTCTTCAGAGTCGAAAGGCAGCTATTAAAATTACTTAAGATATTGAGACGCTTGCTGTTTTTCCCCAGGTTGAAAAACCTTGTTGCATTTTACAGGAATTCCCCAGAAAAATTTGTAGGCAATATTTCCCATTCTCTTACATTGGATAGGACTAGATTTTCCCAAAAGGTCCAAGTGGGAATTTTTCATTATTTACACTGTCACCCCCCCTCTCTCTCACACACACACACACACACATACACACACACACACACACACACACACACACACACACACACACCTGAATAAATCCCTTCCTCAGATTCAGGCTCTCGAGCATTGTATATGTACATTATGAATTACAGAACTAACTCTTCTTCCAGAGTTAAGTGGAAACACCTGTATTAAGTGTTGGTTACATCACAGAACATTTTGTTAAACTGACTGAATGTCAAACCACTAGCATTAGCTATTAAGACATGATTCACACTTGTTAATTTAGTTTAATGGAGTGTTAATGATCTTAAATTTATAGTATAGCAATATTAAGGTAATCACCAAAAAATTCAAAAAGTAATTTTATACTTCACTTATTTGTGTGTGTGTGTGTGTGTGTGTGTGTGTGTGTATGCGCGTGCTTTATTTTAGGAAAGGATTTACTTGGACATATCTAACGCCTAAATTATTTGTCAAGGGGGAGGAGTTTCACCAGGATAAGTAAAACCTGTATCCCACTGCTTTTCCTGTAAGGGTGGGTAAATCCCCATCCCACATGGCCTCTTAATGTGGCTTTCTCTTACTTAGAATTTCCGATGATATCCGGGGTGGGGGTGGAGCAAGGGTGGTTTTCACTGTAGCTTTCAAATGCATGACCTGCAGCCACTTTCTAGTAATTGATTTTCTTTTCTTAATTGCAGCAGGAAAAAATGTCCTCATGCCCTGTTTTCATGGGTAACAATCTTTCAGTGGATAATAAATTATTGTAGTGAGTTATTGTTTGTATTTTTCCTCTTTTGAGCTTTTTGAGAGTTGGTTTGTTGTTGGTGTTAAAAAAAAAACAAAAAAAAGTCTGTAAGGTGCCGGCCTGCAAACCCAAAGGTCGCTGGTTCGATTCCCAGCCAGGGCACATAACCAAGTTGCAAGCCAGGTCTCCAGCCAGGTCTGTAGCTGGAGGCAAGTGAAAGGCAACCATACATTGATGTCTCTCTCTCTCTCTCTCTCTCTCTGCCTCTCTCCCTTCCCCTCTCTCTAAAAATAATTAATAAAATCTTTTTTAAAAAAAGTCTAAAATCATTTGAATCACTTCCTCTACACAAATACCAGGTATACAATTAAATAATAAGGCAAATAAAATGATCCATTCAATATTGATTTATTATAGCCAGCATATTGACTTTAATGATATCTATGAAATCTAGTTCTGTTTTTATGTGTGGCACAGATAATTTATGACATGTCAGAACACTTGGTATAACAAATATACATAGTCATAGATGCCCATTTGAAAATGTTCATATAATTATAAATTATAAAGGTGTACAGTTGTATCTTTACTTTTATTGCATGTTATTTATATCTATGATTTATTTGATAATGAGTCTTTGGTCAAAAGCACAATCTCCAATAATATCACTTGTTCCCGTGGGAAAATACCACTCACTTTTTAACATTGTTTCTAGACCGTAATATGACAAAAAGCAGAGAATGAATATATCACATATATGCACAGAAGACTTTTCTATTTCTACTTAGAGAATTAAAATTGTAGTTACCCTGATTCCATTTTGTTTTTAATCAACCATTTATTCAAGTCTTATTCAAATCATATCTTTGCTCCTTTGATCTGTTATAGCCTATTTGGAAGCTTCTGCTGTTGCTTGCTTTGGATTTTGGGAATTTAAGAACCAATATGACCCTTATAGGTTAAAATATTTACATAAATAGAAACATGAAAGCATAATCTAATAGGGGATATAACATATGAGGTTAAAGGATATTAGAAAAGAAATAGCATACAGGCACTTACCAGCCATATAGGAGTTCTGGATTTCTGAAATGTACTCAGCTCAGGGCATTGGGAGAAGTTCCATGGAAGAGATAGCATTGAAGCATCAAAGGTTTGTACCTGTAATAAGGGGAGTATTGATATTGAAACATGCTAAGTTTAGGGATTAAACAAGAAAAGGAAAGACTTTACATATTATTCTTAGAGAGAGGGAAAGGGAGAGAGACATCAATGTATGGTTGCCTTTCACCTGCCTCCAGCCACAGACCTGGCTGGAGACCTGGCTTGCAACCTGGTTATGTGCCCTGGCTGGGGAATATGAACCAACAAGCTTTGGGTTCACAGGCAGGTGTCTTATCCACTGTGCTACCAGCCAGGGCAGATTAGGGATCTTATAAGTAGTGGTTTGTTATCTATCACAAGATGTTTTTTGGGGAAAGATAGTAATCTGGTTTAGATGGCATTTGGGGTACATAAAAGTGGTTGTGACTGATGTAGACAGAAAATGGGTTGGAGACAGATTGTGAAGGGAGTTTTCCATATTGGGTTAAGGGGTATGGACTTTTATTTGTGAGCACTGGGGAGCCTTTGGAGGCTTCTGACTGGGAAGTGGCATATTTCAATCCATAAGTTAGGACTATCCAAGTGATAGTATGAGTAATGGATTGGAGTGGGAGATACTGGAAAAGGAAGCTGAGTTAGGAGACAACAGGTAATAAGGGCTGTGCTAGGGTACTGATAATAAGAATGAGGAAGAGGATATGAAGTCAACGCTCTGTGAAGGGAGTTGACTGATTTGGAAGCTTTATTTGGGTATGATAAGTGAGTGAGCATGAGGAACCCAAAATTACTAGCTTCAAGTTCGCTTTAATAGAAGATACAAGAAGTGGACCCAAAACAACCCTGGAATTTATTTATAATTTTTTTTAAATTTATTCTTACATGTTTAAACTTCACTCACCTTGAAAGTACTCTCCATTTGATGCAATGCACCTACCAAAATGTTTTCTTCCACTTCTGGAAACAGTTTTTGAATTCATAAATTTTGATGCCTTTTAGTTTTTCTGCCATTTTTTTTGTTTCACCTCTTCCACATCAGCAAAATGTTTCCCTTTAAGGACCTTTTTTCATCCAGGGAAACAACAAAGAAAAAGTCACAGGGAGCAAGAAGAGATGAATAGGGAGGGTGGGGCATGGGAGTCATGCCATTTTCAGTCAAAAACTGCTAAACACTCAGCATGGTGTGGGCAGGTGTGCACCTAAATCACCCATCATGGAATGGGCAAACATATTGAAATAGCCTTCAGAAAAATTCACTGAAGCCAAATGCAGCCTCTCACAACAACACCTGCTGGTACACTGATACAGATGGGTCCCTAGAACATTCACATAGCAGGGGAACCCTCCAGAAAATAATTTTGAGGGTTATTTTGGGTCCCCCCTCGTAGTACCGATATGAAAACAAATAAGAAAATTAGGAGAAAGAGCTGGTTTAAGTGTGAGATAGTGGTAGAATATGTGAATGAAAATGTTTAGCAGGCATTTGGAAACATGGGCCGTAGGCCTCAGGGTCAATCTTATTGAGATAATGGTGGAAGTCAAACAATTGGACAAATTTTCTGGGGGAGGTTATAAGGAAAGAAGAGGAGAAAGGTTAAAACTGGAGAGTATTCCCAAATCATGCCCAAATTAGGGGCTGAACCCCCTGCTTATTTAGAATAGTGGCTATGGTGGGCCACACTACTGACAGGGGTACCTTATGTCTGAGGGGTGTGTATGGCCCTGTATATATTTCCAAGATTTTCCCAAAAAGAACATCACGCTTGGTCACTTGAATTCAAACTTGTGTTTTGGAGCATGAGGAAAAGGGGTAAATAAATGGCTGCTCCTTAGACACTGCACTTACTCTCCCTGCATACCCATGGAGATGTGTTGGTTTGCACACCTCATTCATTATGTTATGACAGAAAGTATGTGTCATAGTCAGTAGAGGGGGAGCCTGAAAGTACTTTGATCTCAAATGTACAGTAACAAGAGATTATTGGGGGGATAGGAAGCAAGGAGACCAATGATCAAGGAAGGCCCTATATCATTTGGGAGTTTGAAATAGGGTAATATCAGTGGTCATCATGAACAATGTGATACTTCAGTGGTTACTTGTAAAAAGCATTTAAGGGTAAGAGATCATTGTTACTGATAGTAGTCACATGCTGAACAAAGTTTGCTGAGTGTACGTTGAATACGTTCATCCTAAATAGATTAAAATTTCAGTTCAACCCCAGGGAATATTATATAGCAAAAAAGGAAGGGAATACAGTTATCTCCAAGGGCTGATATTATTAAGTAATACTTAAAGTGGTAATATCCCCTCTTCCAATTGTTATAGAAAATTAACTTTAACAGTGACTAATTAACAGAATGTGTTTTATAATCTGTAATCTGATTTTGGAGGCAGGGCCATTAACTGAGAATTAGGAGAATCGTTTTTAGTTTTTGATTCCCTTCTTCTAATCCTTGCTTTGAATAATCACTTCTCTTATGTGTAAAGTGATTGTAGGTGATTTAAATACTCTAGTTATTTGAATTGTGGTGTTTTCTCTTTAATATTCCTTAACATAAAAATGATAAGAATATAATGAATGATTTGATTTACCTGTAAAAGAGTATTTGCCACATATTGCAGTATAAATGTATTAAATCAATATATTGTACACCTTAAAATACAATGTTTTATGTCAATTATATTTCAGTCATTTTTTAAAATGTAGTATTGGCTTCAAACTGGGATATTCACATTTTTAAGAAACAGCAGCATTCCACAGGGTTAATGATCTATTATGACCCTGACCCCCCCTTGAAAAAATAGGATTGCAGCCAGCAGATTGTATTAAACGTCAATGGTATAGAGAGCCAAGCAACATGATTTAGTTTTGCTGAATATTGATGAATCTTGTATTTTGCATGGAGGAAGAAGTAAAATCATATGCAGATCTTGAGTTGGTTAGTATCTTTGCTTCATTTTTAGTTTTCTGAAATTAAAAAAAAAAAAACATTTATTTTGTGGTTTTAAATTAACCTGTTTTTACACATTCGCTCTAAGCATATATGTTTTAATAGACTGACTGAATGTTATTTTTGAATATTTTCCAAAATAGAAACATGGCATTAAAATTTTACTTTAAAAACAGAAACTTTGAAAGCATTTCTTGGTTTGTACTAGCAATTATCCCAGAAAGTATGTTGTTACAATATCCAAGTGTTAGCTCAGAATAAATGCTTTAAATTTTATTGTTAATTTAAATACAGTAAAATTTACTTTTTGTTATATACTTTTGAGAAACAAAAGTGTTCTAGTACCACCCCCCCCATAAATCCCTTATGCAGTTCCTTTGTCAGACTGTCCTCCCTCTACTTTTCAGCCATGGCAAATGCCGAATCTGTCCTCTGTCCTTACAGTTTTGCTATTCCAAAATATCACATAAATGAAATTATACAGTATGTGGCCTTTTCAGTCTGGTTTCCTCCCCTTAGCATATTGCATTCATGTTGTTGCATATATCTGTGGTTTGTTCCTTTTTTATTGCTGAATAGTATTTTATTGCATGGATGTTCCACAGTTTGTTTAGTCACCAGTAGAAGGACATTTCGATTCATCTGGTATTTTTGTGATTCTGAATAAATCTGCTGTAAACATTCACAGATGATTTTTATGGAAACATAAGCATTATCTTTCTTGGGCAATTAATTAAGAATGGGAGTTACTTCATGTAGTAAGTGTATAGTTAGTATTTCTGAGCTCTCTGTTTTTCATTTGATCTCTGTGTCTGTCCTTTCCCCAATACTACACATTATTGTGATTCTTGTAGTTTTAGAGTAATATTAACTTTAAACATCTCTGGTAGAAAGAAACAAGTTCTCTATAGCAATCTAGTCAATTTCCTTTTCAATCTTCTTATCCAAGCAAATGTATTATTTATTAACAATTTTAATGTCTCATATCTTTATTTAGTTTATGTGTTAATTATAAATTCAGAATGGACCATAGCCCTACTTCTTATATCCCTTCCCTGGACAGAAAATGAAACCTGTGAATTATGGCATTTCACTATAGCTTTCTCTGCATCATAGTCAAAATGCAAAAACTTGCAAAAGAATCATATATTAAGCTACTATCTGTAGGAGTTCCCTTGAGGGGCATTCCCCTTCTCTTACAGACCTCACCATGTCTCAACCTGAGCTGCCAGGACAGTTGTGACACCCTATCGCCCCTTGACAACCAGCTTCCTGTATGTGGAGTGGCAGTTGGTGGAAGCCAACTGTTATGATTCATCCCTCTTAATCTTTCTGCCATTTGAGAAGTGGTACAGAGCTAGGCTGAATGGTGTCTGATTGGGAAAATTTCCTTTATGAAAGAGTTCTAGTGCTTCAGCAATTGGACTTTTTTATTTTTAACAGGTATGTTTCAATTTCCGGTTTCGGTGTGAGCTCAGTTGATAGATAAATGTTTTTTACATCAAGTGTTTGTACTGGCAGTTATTTCTTCCTGAAAAACAAACAATCATGGAAACACCTAAAAAATGTTCTTGCATTACCAAGTCTTTATTAGTTTACAAGCTTTCGGGCTTCTGCTAGTCTCCAAAATGAAGAATATCAGAAGCCTGAAACATTCTCTGTCCAAGATATGACTTGCTAGGGTTTGGATTTGGTGAAGCTCGAGCAACTGATGGGATGGCCCCACCTCACATGCCTTAAGGCAGTTCTCTGGGGCTGCTAAAGCCAATTTCACACACACACACACACACACACACACACACACACGCTTTTATTATAATTTTGCTAGTTCAGGTAGACTTATGAATATTATTTCAAAGCAGATTATTTGTTAGGAGGTCAAAGAAGCTTGCAACCATCAGGCAAGTTTTTGTGGCAATCAGTCAATAAATACTACACTGAGAAGAACAGTGGAAGAAAATAAATTTTTAAATATTGGTAAAGGCAAAGTGGACTGGTTTTTATAAGCATCCCCCAATTAATTTTGCCCTTATTTTAGAGAAGACAAGAAAGCATGATGATGAAGAAAGATGGTATTAGCCCTGGCTGGTGGCTCAGTGGCTAGACACCGGCCTTCGAACCCAAAGGTTGCTGGTTCGATTTCCAGCCAGGGCACATAACCAGGTTGCAAGCCTGGTCTCCAGCCAGGTCTGTGGCTGGAGGCAGGTGAAAGGCAACCATACACTGATGTTTCTCTCCCTCTCTGCCTCCCTCCCCTCCCCTCTCTCTAAAATTAATAAATAAAATATTTTAAAAAATATTTTATTTAAAAAGAAAAAGAAAAAAGAAAAAGAAAGACGGTATTAAGTTTGGGAGGACCCAATCAAGATACTACTTGTGTGCATTGAGGGAAAAAACGAAACCTGTTACCAGCAGGCTGTGCAGGATGGGCCAGGTTTCTCTAATGATACTTTGCAGGATTTTTTGCTACATGCTGAATCACATCCCTGAATATGAGAAAGTAAAATTGTGGCTGGAATATTTTTGATACTAAGAAGTGCTGGTTTCCTGTAGCCAATTAAAGTTGTCTTAGGAGATCACCATTTTATAACATCTGATAGCACCAAGTAATTTTTAGCTTTAGGTTTGTGATACCCTTGGGCAGAAGTTCTCAAACTTTAAAATACATATGAATCCCCTGGGGAGCTTGTTAAAATTTAGGTCCCTGGATTTCAGCCATCAAAGTTTGAATTTAGTAGGTCTAGTTAGTGGCCAACAATGTGCATTTTAACAACAGCCTCACTTGTTTGGGACTCTGAGCCATATCTTAGGAAGTTGCAGAATTCTCCAAACAAAAACTATTGTCCCTCAGCTGCCTGTTTAAGATACTCTTTCACTTACAAGTAGGTATTATAAAATGTAATGATGATTGAGCTTCAGAGTTCCAGAGAGGTTAGCAATAAATAATACCCTAGTTGTGAACTAAGAAATACATGCAACAACAGTATACAGAGACTTGTTACATTTCTTTCAATTAGAAGTTATTAGTTACACAATTTTCATTTCCAGGTCATCTATGCATTCATAGATGGTATTAGATCAGGGAGGTAGACCAGGCGTAGATACCTGGGGAATTTCTCAAGGTTCTTTATAATCATTTATAGCCTGCTGTGCCTTTAATGATGTTTCTCAGGATCCCATTAAGTTGGCTGTGCATATAGTAATTGGTCCCTTGACTATAGCCAGGGGGTTACTAATGCTGTGGCCCCACCCCATTCTGATCATATTAGCGACAAGATAGAAACTGCTGCCTGTAATCTTCAAAGGGCACTTTCCTTTCTGAACACAAGACACCTGTGCTCCAAAGGAGATTGCTTAAAGCACAACAGGAGTCCCTAGAGAATTCTCCTCTAATTCAGGCAGGCACTTGTGACCCACTTTTAAAGTAATTTGAAAATCTCATCAAATATGAGTAATCGAATCTAGATTCTCCATCAGGTATTCTGTAAACCTAACATCGTATGTTTTCATCTGTCCACATCACCAGTTGAAATATATTTTGAGCAGAGTTCTTCCCTCTCTTTTGTTGATACTTAGGTAAGGAGGGATCATTTCTAGTTTCTGGGCTCAGAGCAGCTGCAAAGGTGAATGTGATAAGATGTAAATTGGTTTTTCTTGTACGTAAAAAAGAAAGTAAGATGAATTGACCTGGAGTTCAAATCAGACAAAGTTCTGCAGCTTGCAGAATTAGAACACCCAAGCCAGAGGTAATTTTTTCCTTCCTTGGAAATCTTGTGCTTGTGGCTCATGTGTATATTTTATGAAATTTTCAAAGCAAAACTTGACAAGGCAAGAATATTTGTGTGATTTTCCAGAGTTGGAAGGTAATTTAAAGATCATCCAATTCCACAATTTACCTAATTTTATGGCTAAATTCACATCTTCCTTATACTTTAACTTTCTTAAGTGTGAGCTACTTAAGAAAGAAGTTTCTATTTACTAATATATATTTTAATTGCCATGAGATTATACTAATAATCAAGTTCAGCTTTTTTAGGAAGAAGGCTTTATTTTGCACAATTCATTGCAGACAACAAAAGTGGTTCTACGATTTGATCAAATATTTCTAACTGGGCAAGTTGGGGTGGGTAGTCAAACTGAAGCAGATAACTTCTTTTTTTTTAAAGATTTTATTTCATTATTTTTAGAAAGAGGGGAAGGGAGAGAGGGAGAGAGGGAAAGAGACATCAATGTATGGTTGTGTTTCACCTGCCTCCAGCCACAGACCTGACTGGAGACCTGGCTTGCCAACCTGGTTACGTGCCCTGGCTGGGGAATCAAACCTGTGACCTTATCCACTGTGCTACCAGCCAGGGCCAGGTAACTTCTTTATAAAAAGCTTATCGTTGCCTTAAGCAAGCCCTGTCTGTTGTTTTTGTGCATCTAGGTTAACACACTTTTGATATGTCCCCTTTCAGACCCCTCCTTCTAATATGTGACCACTCTTTCTGACCTCTCCTCTAAAGCATGACCAGGTCAATAGAGCACTAACCTTAACTACCCTGTAATCCAATCCCTATTTCTCCTAGCCTTGTGTAATCTTCCTTACATTTCCTCCCAATTTCAAAAACATAAAAAAAACTACAAAACTTATTCTCCAGAGCCTTTGAGATTTTGCTCCCCAGCATATATCATCATTTTGGCTCAAATAAACTCATAAAAATTCTTTACAGGTTTGAACATGTCTTACATCAACATGGCCTACATAAAGATTGGTGAATTTGATCATTGAGTTGGCAGATGTCTTTTCTCATCCCATGTTTTCCAGGTACATGGGTTTGGCTGTCACATTTCCTCAACTCGAATCTTTGTCTAGTCACTAGTAGCGAGACCCTGAGCAACTTAACCACTCTGTGCCTTAGTTTTCTATTCTATAAAATGGCACTCATCAAATGATAGCCTGGTCCTGACCATCACCAACCTGAGCATGCTCTCTTAACATTAATTACTTCAGGGTATCTTTTACAAGATTTCTGTTCTCTCTTCTATTTGCATTGGTGCCTTTAGCTCTCCCTAAAATCAGTCTGTAATTTCTACATGTATTAATTTCTGGCTTTATCTTGGCCAGCAGAATTCTGCAGTATCAAGAATTGTATGGTGATGGCCCAGGCTTCGAAATGATGGTTTGAAGGGTTGTGTGATTGTGTAACATAACATAGGCTATCATGCAGCCTGGTGTGATCCTACATCTGCCATGTACTTCAATTTACCTAAATACACCTCAATTTCTTTCTTTTTTTAAAAAAATTATTGTTGTTGTATTACATCCATCCCCTTTTTGCTCCCCTCTGTCCTCCTCCCCACCCACCCATTCCCCCCAAAGTCAATCCCACCTGTTGTCCATGTCCATGGTTCCTTTATACTAGGTTCTTGTCAATTTCTTATAGGTAAATGCAGATAGTAGTGCCTATGTTATGAAAGGTGTAGGTAAAAGCACTCAGAATGGTGACCAGTACATGAAATAGATACTATGCCCAAGCTACACCCTAAGATTTTGATTAAATTGATCTAGGGTGAGGCTCAGTCTTCTGTATTTTTAAAAACTCTCTAGCCTCTTCTCCCTCTCATAGCACTCGCATGCCTCTCCCTCCCCTCTCTTCTTTCCCCAAGGCATATTATCTTTGTCTTTCTCTCTCCCAAGCTCCAAGGGCTTACTTCTACTTCTATAACTTGGTTCCTGAGCTTACCCAATTCAGTTAGCTGATGTCTACTATCTTTGTAATATTCTAAATAATCTTTCTCTTTCAATTTTTTAAGTCTTATTTTCACTGTTCATGCTGGTAAAGTTGTTCCTGCTTTTTCTTCCTTTCCCAACTTCTACCCAGCCCCTCCATCTCCCCACCCCAAGTTCCATCCCCATTTGTTGTCCCTGAGTTGTACAAATGCACTTTGATTAGCTTCACTATCTTTCATCTCATCCCCTCCACCCCCCATCCTTCTTTCCAGCAGCTGTCAGTCTGTTTTACGTATCTAAGCTTCTGTTACTATTTAGTTGGTTGGTTGATTGTGTTTATTAGACTCCATATATGAGATCATGTGGTATGTTTCTTTCCCTGACTGGCTTAATTCAGTTAGCATAATTTTCTCCAAGTCTATCCATGCTGTTGCAAAAATGTAAGAGGTTCTTTTTTCACTGCAGCATAGTATTCCATCATGTAAATGTATCATAGTTTTTTAAATCCATTCACCTCTTTATGGACACTTAAACTATTTCCAAATCTTGGCTATTATAAATAGTGCTACTATAAACATAGGGGTGCATGTATTGGGGTTTTGGAATCCTTGGGATATATTTCCAGAAGCAGAATCTCTGGGTCAAAAGAGAATTCCATTTATAAATTTTAAGAATACTCCATATTGTTTTCTAGAGTGGCTGTTTTTTTTTTCTATGTTGGCTGCACCAAACTGCATTCCCACCAACAGTGCACTAGGGTTCCCTTTTCTCCACAACCTTACTAACCCTGTTGTTTATTTAAAGATTTATTTATTTGTTTATTTTTAAAGAGAGGGGGTAGAAAGGAGAAAGAGAGGGAGAGAAACATCAATATGTGGTTCTCTCTTGAGTGCCCCCAACTGGGACTTGGCCTGCAACCCAGGCATGTATCCTGACCAGGAATTGAACTGGCGACCCTTTGGTACTTAGGCCAGCACTCAATCCACTGACTAACACCAGCTAGGGCTATTGATCTATTGATGATAGCCATTCTGCTAGGTATAAGATGATATTTCATTGAGGTTTTAATTTGCATTTCTCTGATGATTAGTGATGTTGAGCACTTTTTCATATGTTTACAGATACACTGTATTTCCTCATTAGAGAAGTGTCTCTTCAAGTTTTTTGCCCATTTCTGAATCAGGTTGCTTGTCTTCATAGCATTGAGTTGTATTAATTCTTCATATATTTCAGATATTTAATACTTGTCAGATGTATCATTGGCAAAAATGTTCTCCCATACAGTGGGCTCCTGTTCTTCTTGCTGATGATTTCTTTAGCTATGTAGAAGCTTTTTAATCTGGTGCAGTCCCATTTGTTTATTTTCTGCTTTGTTTCCAGTGTCTAAAGAGATAATAGCATCAACAATACTTCTACATTGAATATCTGAGTTTTTACTCCCTATGTTTTCTTCTAGGATTATTATGCTTTTGCAATTTACATTTAAGTCTTTTATCCATTTTGAGTTTATTTTTAGGTATGGTGTAAGTTGGTGGTCTAGTGTCATTTTTTTGTATGTACCAGACCAGGCACTTTCTCAGAGACCCTCATGTGCACTAAGGATTGAGAACTACTAGGCTAGAAAAACGATTTCAGCGTGCCCACACAAGGCACATCTGTGTGCCACAAGAATTTTTAAAATATGCAATAACCTGATTATTTAGTCAGAGGCATTGACCTGTTTTCCCTTAAGTTGTCAATCAAAAATATGACAACAGCCAACATAACAATAGCTGTCCAGGGTGAATAAATCAAAATTGTACCCATATTTTTGTCAGATCAGCCAAAAAATATATTTTTTGATGTGCTTCAGAATTTTAGTAATTAGTTTATATGTGCCATGGGTTGAAAATCACTAAACTAGATGATTTTCACAATGTAGCTTAATAAGGCTTACATGCTTATGCTTCCTGTCCTTTCATTTTAAATAGTTTAAGTTCTGTCTATAAAAATAATTTATATCTAGGAAGAGACAAATTAATTGAAAAATGTCAAAAGTATGAAAAATTAGTTACAATCATTTAGTAAGTGCATAGTGGATATATTGGGTTAGTCAAAAAATTCATTTAATATTTTTCTGTAAAATAAAACCTACATTTTTCATTTTCACCAATAACTTTATTGATTTGGATATTTTGAGTATGTCAGCTATCTTCTGCATGGTGTAACATTGATTGTTCTAAATTAATGTCTCAATTTGATTGCTATCAACTTTGACTGGTTTACCTGACCATAGAACATCATCCAGAGAGAAATCTCCAGCATGAAACTTTGCAAACCACTTTTGACATGTTTAATCAGTCACAGCACTTTCTCCATATACTACACAAATCTTTTTTCTTTGTGTTTCAGTTGCACTTTTACCTTTCTTGAAAAAATAAAACATAATGTGCCTAAAAATATCACTTATTTTCTCCCATCTTCAATATTAAAATTACTACACAAATATTTACCCATTTTGATGTTTTTTAAAAAATGCATGCTGTATAACAGCTGTCACAATAACATCTAATAAAATTGTTTTGAATAAAGTTGAAGACAACTAAGCCATCTTATGAAAAAAAATACAAACTTTTTGGCCAACCCGATACTTTATTATGATAGGTTCTTTATGATTCTAAGTCAAGCAATTTTTAATTAAAAATATTATAATAAGCAGTTTTCACTGTCCTAAATCATAATATAGAAAACAATTGGTTTCAAAAAACCCCCAAACGTCATAATTCAGTCAACAAACACAGGATATGTATTCCTATGTACATCAGAAGAGTAGAGTAAATTAATAGGGTGTTCAAAGTCTGATATGTTGTAATGAATTGGGTTATCAGGTGGGGACTTAATTGGGCTATTGAATGAATGAACACCCCTTAAATATGGAAATTCACACTTAACTTCATCATTTCTGTCCATGAACTGGTGGCAGTATCTAAAAGATCAGATTACACATCTGAAAAAGATCCAAGTAGTTCATACTAAAGAATAATGAGTATTATTAGATCATCTTCTCCATATGTTAAGGTTGAGGGTTCGATCTTTGGTCAGGGTACATATAAGAAGCAAACAATGAATATATAAATAAGTGGGATAATAAATCAATGATTCTCTTTCCCTTTCACTCTTATTTTTTAAATAAATAAATATAAAAAGAGTAAAGAGTAATGAGTATCAGAAACATTATGAACCTATCATGTAATATTGCTAATGTTCCCTTACTATTCACTGCAGACAAACTGGGAAAGTACAAAGAAATAGAAAGAAAAAAACTAAAATCACCTATAACTCTATTCCCTAAAACAACCATTACTAAGAACTTTATCAGGTTTTCCTAGCCACAATTATATACATTAATGAGATTAGTAATAATAGTACAGACAATACTTTGCATTTATCCTATTAAACAAACTCACTGAGAGCAACTTGCAAAACAAAATAACTAAGTTTTTTCTTTCTTCTCTGTTATACATGAGATATACTAGATATTAATAAGTTTAAGATAAAGGATATAAATAAAAGGAAGATTGGCACTACACAGGGTTGAGAAACAAGGAAATGAAAAATAAATAATGTATGCTATTTATGAATATCACCTTTTTATTCAATAATACATTATTTATGGGAAAGAGATGAAAAAGACAGGGATTTAAAATTATGGGAAAAATGTAGGATCTCAAAAATTCTTCAGAGAAAATTGGGTTAAGTTTAATATTAATCTTTTAGGAATCAGCTCAATGAGTTAATTATTTATGACTGGATTAAGGAAGAACTAAATATATAGGACTGCAAGTACAATTCCCAAAACTTTAAATTCTTTTCTCTTTATTCCCAGACTTATTTCAAAGCCCACTCCCCCCCCCCCCCCCCCCCCCCCC